>CAJNDS010001968.1:347500-366492 GCA_905221605.1 Symbiodinium natans
TGCCGCGCAACCAAAGTGTGCTGACTTGAACTGCACTCGTAAAGTTCTAAACCCTAAACCCTAAACCCATAACTTAAGCCAGGTTCCCTTTTAGTAAGTGGGCGCTGTGTAGCTTGTCTTTCCCCGAGAGGCCATCCCTTTAAAGGGCCTTTCAAACTCCTTCTTTGGGTTTGGGCTCCTGACAAACAACCCCTTTGAACACACAGGGCGCCCGTGTTCTCCCCAGCTTACTAGGCTTGTTCACGTGAAGACGTTGTAGCCAAGCAGGGTATGGGTTTAGGCTATGTAGGCTAGCAGGGTTGACGGCCTGGTAAACGACTAAGGACTTAGTTGTGGCTTCAGCTTGTGTTAACAAGGCGGTTCAGAGATGTAGGGTAGGGGGGGGTTAAGGCTGTGTCTTCTGCATTCTCCTTCCGCGCGCCAGGAATCTCTCAAGGTTGTGGTACACGCAACTCTGATTCAGCTAAGACGCCTGAAGCTTAGACCCTAAACCCAATGCCATACACACTGAGCCCTCAACCCCAACACCATCACTCCGACTGCTTCTCTTACACTTCTCGGAAGCTATTGAGACTGGAGCTCCAACAAGAACCCAAATTAATACGTCAACTCGGCCCTCTGTGCATTCGGCCACTTTCTCCCCCAGATCTCTCAGAGCCTTCCGGAGCCGCCTTAGCCATCATGAAGAAAGGACTTCGCGTGTGGACCTCAAGGGGGAGAAGATACCCTAAACCCTAAACCCCAACAGTTTAGGGTTTAGGGTTTAGGGTTTAGGGTTTAGGGTTTAGGGTCCAGGGTTCAGGGTTTAGGGTTTAGGGTTTAGGGTTTAAGAAGCCCTATGCTCTCAAGTGGAAAGGCTCTTCGGGCCTGCAGGGTGTTGAGAGGCTTCTGGTCGGCTTTTTTGCGGGGCTGAGGTTCGGCTTTCTTGGACTCATCTAAGTGACGGAGTTGTCGGCTATTTGCGCAACAACCCCCCCCCCCCAAAAAAAAAAAAAGAACCAATCAAGCCAAACATATTCTATCTTCAATGTTCTGTCTTTTAAGGGTAGTATGGGATGATTATCATGTGTTTCGTTTGCGATTCTTAAGAAATAGTAGGAGTGTCGTGACAATTGGACAGCTGGCGTGACTGGCGTGCTTCTAGCCTAAACCGTAGTCACAGCCCAGACCCCCAGATTATTTTATCCCTTGCAACGCTGACACGCCTTAGTTCCACCCCACGTCCTGAACCCTGAAGGCCTCTTTTGCCATCCCCCAAGACTTCAACCCGTGCAATTCCCACCCAACAACTTCATGCCCTAAACTCTAAAACCATTAAAGAAACCCAACACTCCACTCACAAAACCCTGAGCCTCAAAGCCTAAACTCAAAAAGCGAAATGATGAGATTCAGATAATTCCCAAAGAGCCCAATATCCTGTAATGAAGGAATATACCTTGCCCCTAACCCCTAATTCCTCCATTAAGGGATGTTAAGGGCTCTTTGGGAACCGCAGCGATCAGGGCAATATCCCCTAAACCCTCAAACCGAATTCGGATATTTTGTTTTTGGGGGGGTTCTTAAGCAATTCCCCCCCCTCCCCCGCCTCCCCCCCTCGGCTTCGGGTTTAGGGCTTAGGGTTTCGGCTTTAGGGTCTAGGGTTTAGGGCTTGGCGTTTCGGGCTTAGGATTCTAACCCTAAACCCTAAACCCTAAACCCTAAACCCTAAACCCCAAACCCTAAACCCTAAACCCTAAACCCTAAACCCTAAACCCCAAACCCTAAACCCTAAACCCTAAACCTAAACTGCAAGCCCTGCCACCCCCGCCCATCCTGGCTTAGCCCATGGACCTGCTCAAGTCCGCGCTCGCTGAGCGCCAGGCGAAGGTGCGGCCCTCCGAATATCAGGGTTTAGGGTATAGGGTATAGGGTTTAGGGTTTAGGGCTTAGGGTTTAGGGTTTAGGGTTTAGGGTTTAGGGCTTAGGGTTGAGGGTTTAGAGTTTAGGGTTTGTACTGTTGCTATTATTGTTGTTATCTTCTGTTGCATGTTGTGTACTTTTTTTTTTTTTTTTTGGGGGGGGGGGGGGGGTGGTGGGATGGGGTTTCAGGATTTGGGGTTGGTGGGTTGAGGGTTTTTAGGTCTGAGTTTTGAGGTTCTAGGGTTATAGGTGTCAGGGTTGGGGCTTTTAGCGGTTTGATTTCGGTAGAAGGCTCTGGTCTGTTTCAGGGGATTTGGCTTTTAAGGGGTTCGGGTTGGGATGTTCCCCCTTGTGCTAACGGTCCTTCAGAGAGATATGAAGATATGAAGGACTGTTGGTATAAGGGGGAACAGGTTCATGGTACTAACCGAAAAGCAGTTGCACTTCTGACCGTATTAGGGCAAGTAAGGGGCTTCTAAGTGGATTATAAGTGCAGTTATCATTGGTTCTTGAGTAGCAGGAACCTCCAAGCAGGGGTTGGGAGGTCTCTCGCTTCAGGGTTTTGGCTTTTAGGGCTTCGGGCTCAGGAGTTTTCTGGGTACCAAGTCCCCTGTAGTTGCTTTGCTTGTGTTCAGGAGGGGGCGACGCCTACGTTCCTGTTCATCCTTACAGGCCATAGACCCCAAGCCCTAGACCTTGTAACCCTTTAGCGCTCAGGATGTTGGGGGGAAGGGGGGGGGGGGGGTTGGGTCCGAAAAAGCGTGTATCGTTTCTTCCTTTTGCAGGATTAAGAGGGTCCCTAAGCGCCATAAACTATACTTGGGGGTTCATGGGTAGTTTGTGTTCTTACAGCTCCAAGTAGCGCAGGCACAAAAGACGATTGCAGAGACTGGCCAGAAGCCGTCGCCTCAGTGCCCGCTTAGGGTTTAGGTTGGTTAGGAACAACTGGGCTCACTCGCGAATCGATAGGGGGTCCTTGCAGGAAAGGGCTATAACGGCGTTTGTAGTTGGGCTGCACCCTTGAAGGCTTAATGTATAAGCGAGGTACCCTAAACCCTAAGCCCTAAACCCTAACCCTCTAACCCTAAACCCTTAAGAGGCGAACCTTCCCTTGGCTTATGGAACCTGTTCACGAAGTGACCTTTGGGCCTAAGGGTTCGTTGATTTACAAATTCAGGTTTTTTGGGGTTTAGGGTTTAGGGTTTAGGGCTAGGCTTTACAGTAGGGTTTAGGGTTTAGGGTTTAGGGTTTAGGGTTTAGGGTTTAGGGTTTAGGGTATAGGGTTCTGCAACCGTCGCGGGCTTATAGTAGGAATGGTCACAGTGTTGCTTCCCGCGTAGGGGCCCCCATCACTTCCTTTAGGATGGGATGCTGGACCCTAAGCTGTAAAGCCTAAATCCCCACCCCAACTACTATCCTGTAACCAACCAAACGCTTAAATAAGGGTTATTTACAGATAGTTTAGGGTTTAGGGTTCAGGGTTTAAGGTTTAGGGGTAGTATACCACAACCACACAACCAGACAAAGGGTGAAGCCGAGGTGTTCTCCAAACTTGCGCACAATTATGAGGTCTTGTAACACCTCCCAACTTAAAAGCTCAGGCTTGGATGCCCCTAAACCCTAAACCCTAAACCCTAAACCCTAAACCCTAAACCCTAAACCCTAAACCCTAAACCCTAAACCCTAAACCCTAAACCCTAAACCCTAAACCCTAAACCCTAAACCCTAAACCCTAAACCCTACAAACCCAAAACCTGAAGCCTGAAACCCTGCAGATGGATCAAGCGAAGCGAGCTGGAAGCAAAGCGCATGGAGGAGAGGGCCGATCGCTTCAGGATGCTCCACGTACAGATCGTGGGCTTCCTCTCTAGGGTTCAGGGTTTAGGGCTGAGCCCCTAGGTTCCCCCCTTTAAAAAACCTGAATGAGGCTTACTCAACCCTAAACCCTAAACCCTAAACCCTAAACCCTAAACCCTAAACCGTTGGATCCTTATCCTCTAGAGTTGTTAGGGTCTTCGGGCCTTTGGGTTTAGGGTTTTCGGCCTCTTGGAGCTGCAGGGTTTGGGGATTTAGGGCTTAATTAGGATCAAGGGCCCTAAACCCTAAACCCTAAACCCTAAACCCTAAACCCTAAACCCTAAACCCTAAACCCTAAACCCTAAACCCTAAACCCTAAACCCTAAACCCTAAACCCTAAACCCTAAAACCGAAACCCTAAACCCTAAACCCTAAACCCTAAACCCTAAACCCTAAACCCTAAACCCTAAACCCTAAACCCTAAACCCTAAACCCTAAACCCTAACCCCTAAACCCTAAACCCTAACCCTAAACCCTAAACCCTAAACCCTAAACCCTAAACCTGGAAAAAAAGTAATGTTTGAGGGTTGAAGCTTGAGTTTTCGGGCTGCTACTTCAAGTTTTTGGATTCTTCTTCTAAAACCCAAGCCCCATTTGTTCTTGGGCCTCCTGTTTGCTTCAAGAACCCTCCAAAGCCCTAGCCTCAGATAGGAGATTGCAGGAACCACCCAAAACGTACCCAGACACGGGCTCCCCTAAACACAACACCCCAACCCTAAACCCTAAACCCTGAACCCCTAAACCCTAAACCCCTAAACCCGAAGCACCAATTGTTGTGGAGCTTGCTGTCCCAGAGGAAATTGAGGTCCGTGACGAGACAGAGAAGTCAAACCTGAAAAACTGGGTAGGTAACCTGAAAACCTGTTTTGGTGATATGAGGCAGGGTATATATTACTGTTCTGGGTGAGTGTATATAAGGTTCCTGTTTAATTTTGGTGAGTGTATATACCTGGTGTCCTTTTGGGGGTACAAGAAATATATACCCTACTTCATATAGAACCCAAACTAAGCCCTTTTTTGGGCTAGGGTTTTTCAGTCCCTAAGACACCTGGGCGTCGATTATGACCTTTCCCATGTCTGCCCAGGGCATGTCCCTCAGCCCTTATAGGGTTTAGGGCTTAGGGTTTAGGGTTTAGGGTTTAAGGTTCAGGGTTTAGGGCTTAGGGTTTAGGGCCGAGAACACGGAGGCAGCCGGTCCTTCGCCAACATGGTCTACGGATTCCACGCTTCCATTCGGGTCTCCAGGCGTGTCCGTGCCATGGCGCGGGGTGAGGTGACTTTCGGCGCCACTATGAACATCCAGCCGACATACCCTTGCGCGCGCGTCGCTAGCGCGGGAGCACGGCACAGGCGTCATTTCAGAAGCGCCATGTTCTGCGCCAGCTGGACGGTTGCACGAGAGGCTTTACGGTTCAGACCCGCCTTTGAGTGCTGTTGGGTGCGGATTCTCGGCTCTCATGCTCTACGACCTTCCAGAGCGTAATGATCTAGGGTTTAGGGTTTAGGGAGTAGGGCTTAGTTCTGCCTGGACCCCCGGAGACCTTACTTTCCACGCCCCTAAACTCCCGAAACCCAATAAACTCCGAAACACTTAAACGCCCTGAACCCTATAATACCTAGACACCTAATCGCTCTCAGGGTAGTTTCATGGTGCCTTAGTATGAGCGCCGAACAGGGGACCCCTTTTTTGCCCTTTATATACCCTACAGAACCTAAGCGGCCATACTTCGGAATTGTCTAAAGGAGGTAAGGGACCATGTTAAGGTCTGGATCACGTAAACACCAAATCACCTAAATCCTAAACCTGCAACCCGAAAGCCCAACCTCCTCTCAAAGCACAAAGAGCCGACCTACTTCCAGGCCTCCACCGCCCTCCCTAGACCCTAACTGGAACCCTAAACCCTCAACCCTAAACCAGAAACCCCCTAAACCCTCAACCCTACACCAGAGACCCCCTAAACCGTCAACCCCAAACCCTCAACCCGGAACCCTAAACCCTGAACCCTAAACCCTAAACCCCACCTACTTCAAGGCCTGGTTCCACGCTTCCTCGAACACAGGAGTACTTCGCCGAACAGCGGCGTGAGGAA
Source organism: Symbiodinium natans (assembly GCA_905221605.1). Taxonomy (NCBI): domain Eukaryota; class Dinophyceae; order Suessiales; family Symbiodiniaceae; genus Symbiodinium; species Symbiodinium natans. The sequence continues at coordinate 353,347 of CAJNDS010001968.1, forward strand.
GAGAAGCTCAAGGCCAAACTTCGCGCGAGTTTAGGGGCTTAGGGTTTAGGGTTAAGGTTTTAGGGTTCAACTGGGGTTTAGGGTTTGGGATTTAGGGTTTAGGGTTAGAGTTTAGGATTTAGGGCTTGGGGTTCGTCATCTCAAGCACCGACTATTTCGTCAAATTTGCCGCCTCATTCAAGGCAAACGCCGACCCTTTAGGCACATGTTGCCGCCGACGTTGGGGCCATTGAGGTTATGTACCATATGAAAAAGAAAGTTGGGTTTAGGGGTTAGGGGTTTTGGGGCTTAGGTTTGAGGGTTTAGGGTTTAGGGTTTAGGGTTTAGGGTTTAGGGTTTAGGGTTTAGGGTTTAGGGTGGTTAGGAGGCCAAGGGCTTGGTGTCTAGGGCTTAGTCTTGTTGGGAGTTCTTGGTTGTAAGTTTAGGGTTTGTAGGGTTTGTAGGGTTTGTAGGGTTTGAGGGTTGAGGGTTTAGGGTTTAGGGTTTAGGGTTTAGGGTTTAGGGTTTAGGTTTGGGTCTTGGGTGTAGGGTTTAGGAATCAGGGTTAGGCAGCATTGGTATGACCTCACAGGATCTAGGGTTTAGGGTTGACAGCAGGTGGGTTTAAAGAAGGTGTAATTTGCGCGACCGGCTCCGTGTTTGCCTGCAGGTGGGGTTGCCGGTCCTTGGGTTTAGGGCTGCGGCTTAGGGTTATTGCGAAGCTTCTTCTCCATTCAGAAGTACCTCATGAACCACCAGGTACAGTTGCTTGCAACACCTTAAACCCTCAACCCTAAGCCCTAACCCTAATCCCTAAACCTTAAACCCTACACCCTAAACCCTAAACCCTAAACCCTAAACCCTAAACCCTAAACCCTAAACCCTAAACCCTAAACCCTAAACCCTAAACCCTAAACCCTACACACAGGGACTTCTGCCTGCAATTTTCTATTCAGGGTTCGGTCGGGGTGCGACTCCATGGTCTAGAGACAGGTGACAGTATTGCTTTGCTGAAGCTTAGGGTTTAGGGTTTAGGGTTTAGGGTTTAGGGGTTAGGGATTAGGGGTTTAGGGTTTAGGGGCAGGATGCATGATGAAAGCTGGAGACCGGCGCCATATACCTTGATCGCCTAGGAGCAGCTGCCGGCAGGGCGCTACTTCTTTGCCCCTGTTGCCGCAACATTGTCTGCGTCAGAACAGGCAATATACCCATACGCAGGGAAACCCCCAAAACCCTACACCCGAGTTTTTGGGTGTCAGGTTTCGGGTTTAGGATGCACGTCTCAAGCCCCTGTGCGTAAGGCCATGCAGAAGGACCCTGCCATGCAGGTGTGCCTACTTGAACTGAATTTATTCTTATAAAAGCCCTGAACCCTATAAGCCCTAAACCCGAAACCCACCCTTTGCAGAAGAAGGGTAGGTATCTTTTTTTCTCACCTGAGGTTCCTGAGCAAGCTAGAAGAAGTTCTGCAGCAAAGCGATGATGCACTTACCCCTTGACAACGTCGCGAATCTTTAAGCAGCTGTTTCTGTGGCTCTGTTTGCAGTGATTCCTTGGGAGCAGATGTTTCGGGCGCTTGCCGGCTAGGAGATTGCCCCAAGTAAGCCCTAAGCCCTAAACAACCCTAAGCCCTAAACCCTAAACCCCTAGCGGCCCTAGCGTCATGGCATGATGCTTGACGATGCTTCACGTGCTCCAGGGACGCGCAGGGTGTCGTTTGCAGACGCCCACCATTCACGCCTACTTGCTTTGTCCCATACTTGAGCATTTTCCCAGAAACCCTTGGGAGGATTCAACAGGTAGATCCCCGTAAGGGTTTGTAGAATGGCCCAAAAGTAGTAATAAGGCACACTCTCAACCCTAAACCCAAGATTCCTAAACCTTGAACTAAACCCTAAGGTATTCTTTGCGGCTCTATTTTTTGGATCCTCCCAGGGGTATGGTTGGCCTACAAGGCGTCGCAACCAAGCCCCAAACCTTAACCCCCTTGGTTCTTAGTAGGGAATGGGGGAAACCCTAAACCCTAAACATCCCCAAAGGTGATATAAAGCAGGATATAGTGTACCTCATTCCCTCATTCCCTACTACAACCAGCAAGTTAAAGCCGGTCCCGGTCTAGTGCTGACACTGCACTCTGCAAGCCCATTGCCTCGTCGATGCTTGCGGAATGGGTCATCGGTTTGCCAGGGTTTAGGGTTTGGGGTTTAGGGTTCAGGGTTTAGGGTTCAGGGTTCAGGGTTCAGGGTTTAGGGTTTAGGCTGCATATCCAGCCCTTCTTTCTTGACGAAGCATCAGTGGAAGTGGCTGCGAGTCCGCCCCGTGAGGGCGCTAAACCCCCAATTTGATCCTAAAACCCTAAACCCTAAACCCTACACCCGAAACCCTCAACCAAAACCCTGAACCCTAAACCCTAACCCTAAACCCTAAACCGCTTGCCCTCCTGCCCAGGCTGATGAAGAGGCCAAGATGAAGAAGCTGGAAGAGCGCACCCGCGTAATATGCAGGGGGGTCGGAAAATTTTCTAATAACATTCCCTTAGGGTTTAGGGTTGAGGGTTTAGGGTTTAGGGTTTAGGGTTTAGGGTGTAGGGTTTAGGGTTTAGAGGGTTTAGAGTTTAGGGTTCAGCAGCTCCGGAACGCGCAGGTTTATGGTGAAGTTTAGGGTTTAGAGTTTAGGGTTCAGCAGCTCCGGATCGAGCAGTTTTATGGTACAGTTATTTTTACGGTTCTGATAGAACACCCACCCACCCAGAGAATCCCATAAACATTGCGAATATAAACAGTGTTAATTACTCCAATCATGCAACCAAGGGCTACCTAAACCCTTGAGGCCCTAAACCCTTGAGACCCTAAACCCTTGAAACCCTGAACCCCGACCTTGAGGCCTTGAAAACCTAAACCCCGGCCTTGAGGCCCTGGAAACCTAAACCCCGGCCTTGAGGCCCTGAAACCCCAAACCCCGGCCTTGAGGCCTTGAAACCCTAAACCCCGCCGGCCTTGAGGAATTGAAACCCTAAACCCCACAAGCAGGCAAAAAAAAGGGGGGGAAGCCCTTCGTGGTTCCGAGGTCGTCAGTGTTGTCAGACTCTTTTATATGTAAGTGCATACGAATAGAAATGCAAAATGCATGCCTATATATATATATATATATATATATATATATATATATGTCTATATGTGTATGTATACATACGTATGTACATATATATATATATATATGTATGTATATATATATATATATATATATATATACATATGTATGTATATACACACACACACATATATATATATATATGTATATGTAGAGACACATGTTTCTCACCCTCGATCAAGCCCTGATGCCCAGGCACTTCACGAAGTCGGGTCAAAAAGACCAGGAGTCCAAGAAGGAGCACCTGAGTAAACCCTAAACCCTAAACCCTGAACCCTAAACCCTAAACCCTAAACCCTAAACCCTAAACCCTTGGCGCTCTAAGCCGCGCAGACCCTACGTCCTTTTTTGGCCGGTTTAGGGATTTAAGGTTCAGGGTGTTAGGGTTTTGGATTTTTGGAGGTTTTCAGGGTTCTATGGTTTAGGGGTTTATGGGTCTTAGGGTTTGAGGGCTTGGCGTCCTGAAGACTCTGCCGCGTCGGAGGCTTCATGGCGATGTCTAGCTGAAAGCAAAGATGGTCGCTAAACCATGCCCCACTTGGAGGTTCATCGTACAACCCAATTAGAACTGTACTCGAAACCCACAAAAAAAGCTCCTTAAGTGCCCTACTATGGATATAGTTGGGCTACCTAAACCCTAAACCCTAAACCCTAAACCCGATTGCTTCAGGAGATCCCGGCCCATCTCCTCGATGAGGCACTCCTGGCAGACGATGACGCGGAGCCTCTCGAATGCAGGGTGCGCAAGTACATGGGTTTAGGGTTTAGGGTTTAGGGTTTAGGGTTTAGGGTTTTTTGGTTTAGGGTTTAGTACCCCAAGTACCCAATGCACATGATATATGGGTGGTTCTCAGAGTTGGGATACATTTTTGGGTCGCCTATACAATACGGCACCCGTAAAATAAGGACCCCATAGGGCTTAGGATTTACCCTAAACCCTAAACCCTAAACCCTAAACCCTAAACCCTAAACCCTAAACCCTAAACCCAAAAGGGACCTTAAGTTTCGGGCTTAGGATTTAGGATTTCGGATTTAGGGTTTAGGGTTTTAGGGACTTAATGCAGAAAACTACCCATTGTTAATGCAAATGCAGATTCGTACGTAAACCCTATCAACCCTACAAGGCCTGCAAGCCTATAAGCCCTATGAACCCTATAAACCCTATGAGCCCAAAGCCCAAAAAAAGGGGGTGTCCAAACCCAAAAGCCCCCGACTGTCTGTCAATAAAACACTAAATTGCTCCAAGCACTCAGCCGAGATTAGGGCTTAGGGTCCCTAAGGGTGTGTATAGAAAGCTTAGGGTTTAGGGTTCAGGGTTCAGCGGTTTAGAGTTTAGAGTTTAGGACTTAGGGAAACCCTAAACCCTATTCTTTGAGAGTTTTTGGTTCTACTTGGAGGACTGCTGCTGTTGGGCCCGTATTTTGGGTTTAGGCTCCTGAGTAGGTAGGTAGTCTTTAACCTTTTGCGGTACCCTAAAGCCTAAACCCTAAACCCTAAACCCTAACCCTAAACCCTAAACCCTAAACCCTAAACCCTAAACCCTAAACCCTAAACCCTAAACCCTAAACCCTAAACCCTAAACCCTAAACCCTAAACCCTAAACCCTAACCCTAAACCTGTTTATAAGGTCCAAGGTTTTACGGTCCAGGCTGGACATACACTTGGCTGCGCTAAACCTCAACTTCCTGTCGGGTTTAGGGTTTAGGGTTTAGGGTTTAGGGTTTAGGGTTTAGGGTTTAGGGTTTAGGGTTTAGGGTTTAGGGGTAGTGCCCCTGATCCCTAAACTACCTTCAATCCCCCAAATCCCTAACCTGAAACCTTCGCGGCTCAGGCCGCCCCTGGGCGTCGAGGAGATCGTGACCCGCTTCCGGCAGATGGGCCAGCCCATGAGCTCAGTGTCTTGGGTTTGGGGTTTCAGGTCTTGTGTTTAGGTTTTAGGGTTTAGGGTTTGGGGTTTCAGGTCTTTGGTTTAGGGTTTAGGGTTTTGGGGTTTGCGGTTGTGGGTTTTTGGGGTTTTGGGGTTTCGGGGTCTTGGGGTTTGGAGTTTAGGGTTTTGGGGTTTTGCGGTTGGGCTTGTCTTGGGGTTTGTTGTTTAGGAGTTTGGAGTTACGGCTTTTGAGGGGTTTGGGGTTTAAGTCTAAGTAGCGTTTCGGGTCTTAAGACCAGGGTTTTGGGTTTGGGGCTTAAACCCTAAACCCTAAGCCCTAAACCCTTTAGGGCTTGGGTTTAGGTGACTTGGGTTGCAGCTTAGAGCTTATGGGGGCCCCATGGCCCAATGACTTTGCAGTAGGTGCTTGAGCTCTGGAAGCAGGCTTCGGCTGGCGTGGTGATGTTAGGGTTTAGGGTTTAGGGTTTAGGGTTTAGGGTTTAGGGTTTAGGGTTTAGGGTTTAGGGTTTAGGGTTTAGGGATGTCATGGAATCTGAGTTTTTTCTTTCGCGAAACGCCACAACCCCAACCCTGGACCCTGGTATTTGCAGGAGTTCAGGGGTTGGGAACTTCCCGGTCGGCGGAGGGTTCGAAGTGCTATTGGCATGGTTGCTGCTGGATTTTGAGGTTGTGGTTCAGGACCGCTGGCCATTCTCACTTCAGGAAGAGTTCGATCTTTTCAGGCATCTTACACAAGACGGATCCTTTTATGATCTCAGGAATCCCCCCCCCCCCCCCCCCACCCCCGCTTTAACTACAGATCGGGCGGGATTTCGTTCAGAACGGGTCGAAGGTGCAGTTGGCCTATGGCATGGACCGCGGTTTACCGATCGTATGAAGCATAAGCACTTGGGAAGAGCACCAGAGGAATGCTAGTAATCCCACGTGGGTCTGCCGACACAACTCACGAAAGGTTGTTGCAGTACTGGTGGACGCATAGGTTGTTTCTCTGGACCCAAATCGGGTAAGGCTGTCGCGCGGGCTTAACTAGCATGTTTGAGACGTCATCTCTCAACGGTCCCACGGGGTTAGTGCAAAGGCATGGGATGAAGACATAATTCTTCGGATGGTCCATGATGGTCCGGCTTGAGGGGCAACGACCGTGGTTCTGTGACTCAGGGCTTAAACCTTCCCTGTTCAAAACATAGGGAAGCCGTCGTGACTGGGCTCAGTTCGAACTCATCAACCGCGCAACATCAACCAGAAGCTAAGTCCATACGGATGTGCTCGCAAGTACTCGTACTATGACGCTTGGCTTTCAGGAGTCGGGTCGGGATATGTGCTCTACACGCGCGGTCAAGCGGCACAGCCGTTCAAGTACGACTTAGCACTGCTCTTGTCAGACTTCCGTGGAGAAGGAACACGTCAACCTTCGAAGTTCGTGGTCTTTTCTCGATCTTGACTTTCGTGTCGTGCGTCCGAGCCCTGAAAAAGTTACAAGCTTCGGTTCTGTAACACGAGTCAAGCCTTATGACGATATCAATTCGAAAGAAATCGCAAATCCCAGTCTTAAACTTGAGACAGAAGAATCAAGAGAGTTGCAGGGCCTTTGACTTCAAAGTTGTTAACATCGAGCACTTACATTCCCGAAGACTCTTATATAGTCTCTCGCCTGTATTTGTAGCGCTAGACTCGCCTCGGCCAAGGGTCGTTTTGCAAAAACAGTTCACAGGTCATAACAGAGGAGGAAGGGTGTCTGGGCTAGTGCGTCCATTGCACCCTAAACCCTTAACCCTTAACCCTTAAACCCTAAACCTTAAACCCTTAAACCCTAAACCCTAAGCCCTAAACCCGACGTACACAGGGGCGGGTGGGTGGATGGAGGGGGGGTGTGTGGGAAGCGGATTGGGTGGTGAGAATGCTCCCTAAACTTCTGCGGCCCGGCTCGGCACATTAAGGAATGCTTTCAATGACACGAGGGACTCCAAAAGGTTTGTGGGTTAGGGCTGAGGTTTTTGGGGCTTAAGGGTTTGAAGTTTTGGGTTACGGCTGGAGTTTCAGCTTGGGCTTCGGGTTTTTGTTTCCGGTGTCCTTGGTGGGGCGGCTGGGGGCCTTCTCCAGGCCAATCCTCCTCTTCGGAGAGACAGACATGCAGAGGCCGCTCAGATGGAATTTTGGGCCGGGTTTCGAGTACTGGCTTCGAGAAGTTTGGGGTCCCACCCCCGACATGTCTGCCCAAAATCACCTTTACCGAGCCATATTCAGGCCTGATTCTGTGCCACTGCTTGTAAGCACGTCTGTTGCAAACCCTAAACCCGAAACCAGATTAAACTCTAAACACTTTGTTCGGAGAGGGGACTTGAGATCGGGTTTGGGAAAACCCAAACCCTAAACCGCCTGGCAAGAAGCCGCAAGAGGCTCCCAAGGGGGTTCCCCAGACTACCCACGAGGCCTCCCAAGAGGCACTTAGGGTTCGGGGTTTAGTTTTGCGTTTAGGGCTTGGGGTTTAGGGTTTAGGGTTTAGGGTTTAGGGCTTAGGGTCTCAAAGCTACTTAGAGGCCCGAAACCCTGAACCCTGGCTGCAACACCCTGCGGTTCCGTGAGGTACAAGCGCATGAGGCAGCTCGAGAGGGAGGCTGGATCAACGGGGTAAAGCCCATAAGGTTTAGGTTTTAGGGTTTAGGGTTTAGGGTTTAGGGTTTAGGGTTTAGGGTTTAGGGTTTAGGTTTTAGGATTTAGGGTTTAGGGTTTAGGGTTTAGAGCTTCGGGTTTGGGCATTAGGGGATATGGTGCTTTGCGTGTGTAGGAGTGCCCCCTTTTCCACGAAGCCCCTCGTGACAAAGGGCACCGGGGCTCGGGGCACCCATCGTTGTACCCTAAACCCTAAACCCTAAACCCTAAACCCTAAACCCCAAACCCTAAACCCTAAACCCTAAACCCTAAACCCCAAACCCTAAACCCTAAACCCTAAACCCTAAACCCTAAACCCTAAACCCTAAACCCTAAACCCTAAACCCTAAACCCTAAACCCTAAACCCTAAACCCCAACACCTCAACACCCTGAAATCCCAAACTCGCAAGCCCTCAGCCCGAAACCCTAAAGCTTAAACCGCAACACCTTTGGACTGCAAAACTCCTAAACCCCAAGCCCCAAAATCCCCAACGTACCCTTACGCCCTGTTCATCTCCTCTTGGCACCTAGGAGTTTAACGCCCAAAAGGTTTAGGGTTTAGGGTTTAGGGTTTAGGGCCCTGGAACCCTTCTAAAGCAGCATGAAGAAGAGGATCACGAGGGCAAGAAGAATCCCGACCTCGTGATGCTGGAGGCGATCCACGCCAACTCCCGGACCATGCTGGAGGCGCGTTTCTGGGGGGGCATTTTTTAGGGTTCAGGAAACCCTAAACCCTAAGCCCTAAACCCTAAACCCTAAACCCTAAGCCCTAAGCCCTAAACCTGTCAACCTGGGCTGAGGTGGTCATTGTTGAGATGTTGTGGTGGATGGAACACATCAGCCCCGGAAACCTCAAAATCCTAACCCTAAACCCTTGTACCAATCCCCACCAAAAACTAAGGCTTCAAAACGACATGTTTAAGTTTCAGTTTGCAGGTAGGGGGCCAGGGGAGGTTAGTTCGAGTGGGGAGGGGGATGGTCGCACAGGATCCCGGGATACAGGGCGCATGTCTTATAGAGTCCCTGAGAGGAGTGGAGCCTGTACTCCTACCACCCCCGAACTCAGGGTTTAGGGTTGAGGGATTAGGGATTAGGGTTTGGGGTTTAGGGTTTAGGGTTTAGGGTTTAGGGTGTAGGGTGTAGGGCGCAGGACCAGACGAAGGACAAAGACGAGGATGACGAGGACGAAGAGGAAGGCGAGAAGAACAAGGCCACTCCACGAGCCAGCCGCCTTGCACTTGGCTAGAGCTTACCGTTTTGTACCTGGGAATCATGAGTGCCCTACTGTTGTTTTGTGGAATTCGGATGTAGCGGTTAGGGAGAGGGGGAGGGGGGCATACCATCCAGTACAACGGGGGGCTGCAGCCGTAACCTGCTATTTTTGGTGGCTTGAGGGGGATCTCATGATACTTCCTTCATATCCAAGATCCTTACATCCCATACGTTTCCCTAGACCCTAAACCCTAAACCTAAACCCTAAACCCTAAACCCTAAACCCTTAACCCTTAACCCTAAACCCTGAACCCTAAACCCTAAACCCTAACCCTAAACAGGGCACCCAGAACCTCCAATGCCCCCGTCTTCTTAGCCCCTCAGACAGAACCGGCGGGGGGTGCAAGGGATCGGGCGAGATTTCCCGCAAGAGCCCGGAGAAGCCCTCAACAAGGCTTGTCAAGAACAGATGGGCCCCTCTACCCCGCCCTTACACCTGGTTCCCTATAACCCAGAAACCCAAACCCTAAACCCCAAACCCCATGTACAGGAGGAGGAAGAAGATGAAAAGAGCGAAGCCTCTGAGAGCGAGGAGGACCTGGTGAACGGCTGCATTCTGACCCTTCGGGTTTAGGGTTTAGGGTTTAGGACTTCGGGTTTCTTTGGATCTAGAAATTCCCAGACTTGGGCCTCACATACCCCAAATATGATCGAATCCCTCAGGGGCCCCAAGAATATAACCCTCAACCCTAAACCCTAAGCCTAAACCCTAAACCCTAAACCCCAAACCTATCTGAACCCCCCACCATTTAGGTTTTCGGCTCAGGGATGCTGAAATCTTGCACTTTTGAATGTCGCAGACCTCGATGGCTGTGAGCTCCAAGCCCGAAAGCCGAAGCCTAACCCCCAAAGCTGGCAAGCCTGAGCCGAAACCCCAAGCCTAAAGCCCTTCGGGGTTTAGGGTTTAGGGGTTAGGGTTAGGGTTTAGGGTCTAGAGGCCCTAGAGCCCTTTGCGGTCCACGAGCAACAGGGCCACATGCCGTCGTGGAGCTCGAAGCTCCCAGGAAGAAATTTCGCAACGGCCCTGGTTCTTAGTAGGGAATGGGGGAATGAGGATACTATCTTTTAAAGGGTACATAGATATATATATATATATCTTTTAAAGAGCATATACATACATATATATATATATGAGGCAGGAACCTTTATGTATGATTTGACCTCTTTCTTTGTTTTCATACTAGCCTATACTACTGCTACGATTAACAGAGTTATCGAATAGGGCCATCACGCTCCTCTGAAGACTGCTTCAAAACCCCAACACTAAACCCTAACCCTAAACCCTAAGCCCGAAAAACAAGAAATATAATAAAACAAGAGCCTACCTACCTCCCTAGAGGCGAAACAGAGAGACTACACCGTGTGTTTCTTTCGCACTGAACCCCAAAGACCTACCCCTAAGCTCTAGGGGAGAGGACGCCGTGGGAACCTATTCTTGGGATAGGTTGTCTTTTAAAAAGATTATGAAACATTCGGACACGGTATCACGAGAATACTGTGAGCAGATACTTCATTTTTTGAATTCATGCCCGTGCATGCGAGTTCATGCCCTTCATGCCCCGTGCACGCGAACGCCCCGCAAAACGGAATAACAACGATATACCCTCCAACTAACCTATTGTTGGGACAGGTGCTCGAACGAAAATTACTGTGAAACATTCTTGTTGTTAAATACACGGTGAATCTGAAAGGTCTGGGGTTCATGGTTGAACAATAAACCCTATAAGGCTTCAAGGTGTGGGGACTACAAACCTGAAACCCTATAGGGACCCGCCCCTTGTGGAGCATTTAGGGTTTCACGTGTAGGGTTTACGGTGAAGTGTCTAGGGTTTTCTTTTCAAGCTCATCTATGCGACTCGAACGATTTCTGATGGGAGAGCGGGCGTGCAGCTTCGCACAATGGCACACTGTGGGTCGAAATGCAACGGCAGCAAAGAGGCCGCAAGCAAAAGGCAAGGCAACACGTTTCGGACAGGCAGGAGCAGTGTCAGAGACCAAATGGTTGGGTTGCAGGCCAGCCATTTGAATAGCCCAGCCAAAATGACTTAGTAGAGGGGCCCCGACTAAAGCAGGTAGACCATTAACTTTCAGCCTTTCGCAAAATCGCCACGTTCGTTGCAAGAAGGGACCTCCTCCCCTGCAGCGGCTGAGTTCCCTTATACCATCTCTTTTGTTTTCTTTCTGTCCCTTGTTCCTATGTCTCCAATTTTGTCGATTGTAGGTATTCAAGGGAAGTGCTAAGCTACTAAAGAGGACAAATAAGGTTTCCCTGTCCCCTTTGGCTGTCCTGAATTAATCTTGTCTTTTCTCAGTCTGCACTCTGCGAGAGAGGAATGGACAGTAGAAGGGAAACAACAACGCATGGGCAAGAACATAAGACTGAGAAGAGACTCCCCTCCTGTCTGAATCTCTGCTTTGGCTCTTATCTTGCAGAGGAGAAGAACTTTTATATAAGAAGAGGAACCAGGAACAGACACCAGAGAGAAAGTGCAAGGAGCTGACAAGAGTGCTTCTCTCTTCTCTTTTTGACAAAAACCGAGGGAAAGAGCGTGAAAACAAGAAGCTTTGTTTTGTCCGTTGCAGAAAGGGGGTTGATTTCCCGTGTTCGCTCCCGTTTGCCTTCTTTCTCTCCTGCGCTCCTATGTCTTCTGTTCCCTTTTTTGAGGAGATTCAAAGGGATAGATAAACGAAAAACCCCTGCGCTGTCCTTGATCTTGTCTTTTCTCAGTCAGCGAGAGAGGAAGACACAGTAGGAGGGAAGCTGGACAAGAGTGCTCCTCTCTCTCTTTTCTTATTGAGAAGACTGGGTACATAAGACTGGTAAGAGACTCCCCCTCCTCTCCGATTCTCCGCTCTGGCTGTTTTCTTGCAGGGGAGAAGAACTTTTATACAAGAAGAAGGGGCCAGGAACAGACAAGAGAAAGAAAAGTGTATGGAACTGACAAGAGTGCTAAGAGAAAGGGAAGAAAGCTTTGTTTTGTCCGTTGCAGAAGGAGGCTCCCTCTTCCCTGGAGCAGGGTTGATTTCCCGTGTTCGCTCTCATTTGCCTGCGATCCTATGTCTTCTGTTCCTTTTTTAGGGATAGATTGGTTTCCCTGTCCCTTTGATGTCCTTGATCTTGTCTTTTCTCAGTCAGCCAGAGAGGAAGGCACAGTACTGGACAAGAGTGCATCTCTCTCTGTTTTCTTGAGAAACAACGGATAAATAAGCGGAAAAGAAGAAACTCCCTCTCCTCTCCTCTAGATCTGTTCAGCTCTGATCCTGGGAAGTAAAAACATGAACACGCAAGGAAACATCTCATCCTTCTCTCTTCTCTCTTCTCTCTTCTCTCTTCTCTCTTCTCTCTTCTCTCTTCTCTCTTCTCTCTTCTCTCTTCTCTCTCCTCGCTCCTCGCTCCTCGCTCCTCTCTCCTCTCCCCTCTCCGCTCTCTCTCCCTAGAGCAGGCTTGAGTCCAATTATTCTCCCACTGCTGCCTTCTTTCTCGTGCTCCGACGTCATGTGTTCCGTCTTCTCTTCGAGCAGATTGAAGGGAATAGGTCGACAAAAGGTTTTCACACTCCCTCTCACTTCTTCAGCCTCTTCTTTGCCGTGTTCTTACAACGGAGAAGAGTAAAACGTAAGAAGATGAGGAGTCAATCTCACTACCTTCATGCCTTGTCGTCTTTCTTCTGTTCACTTTTGCTCTTACACACGCGAAAATTGAAATGCAAGAAGATAAACTGACGAGAAGGCAGGGAAGGAGACAGTCTTTGGCTCGCTGCCAAAATGAGAGAGCGACGCAACAAGGACATGACAAGAGTGCTTCGCTGTTCTCTTTTTGTGAGGATCGGGCAAACAACAGGGGGAAGAAATTCCTTCTCCCTCTTCTCCCTGTTCTTTGGCTCTCTCCTTACACAAAGACAAATAAAAACACAAGGCAACAAATTTCAGTCACTACGTTCATCCGTCCTCGGGTTTCTTTTCCCCTGCTGTCGCTCTCTCCTTACAGAAAGACATTCACATATACAAGGCAAACCAAAACCACTCACTACGTTCATTCTCCGTCCTCTTTAGTTTCCCTCTTTGTTCACTCTGTTCTTACAGGGAGGAACTGAACATGCAAGAGCACACCCCGATCTCGATACCATCATCCTCTCCCTGCTCTCTTCGCTCTCTCTCTCTCTCTCTTTCCCCCTCTCCCCCCTCTCCCCCCTCTCCCCCTCTCCCC
>CAJNDS010001968.1:366592-566592 GCA_905221605.1 Symbiodinium natans
TCTCTCTCTCTCTCTCTCTCTCTCTCTCTCTCTCTCTCTCTATCTCTCTCTCTCTTCTTTGTCCCTTTCTTCGAGACGAGAAGCAGATGGATAAGACGAGATGGAAAGAGAGATTCTTTGCTTCGCTGCAGAATGTGGGGTGAAAACAACAGTAGACTGTTTGGGGAGCAAGTCTTCCCTTTGCTCTTTTTGGGCATACAACAGGGCGAAGAAATTCCTTCTCCCCTCTTATCCCTGTTCTGTAGTCTATCGTTACAGAAAGACAAATACATATACAAGGTGCCAGTTTCACTCTTGTCCCACTCCTTTAGCGCTTTTCTTACAGCAGAAAAGCTGAACATGCAAGAATACAGCCTCCTCTCTCTTCTCTCTTCTTTGTTCTCTTGTACGTGACAAATGAATACACAAGAGGACAAGGAAAAGAGAAGTTAATGGGCGGGAAAGAGGGCAGGGTGGATTGCTTTGTTCCTGGCAAGAAGGGAGCCCCCCCCCCCCCGTAGAGCAGGGCTGAGAGCCCTTACACCCTCTCTTTTGCTTTCTTTCTCTCCTGCGTTCCCAGGTCTTCTGTTCTTTTGCGTTTAGGAAATTCAAGGGAACTGCTAAAAAAGGAGGAAGGAGTTTTTCTTGTCTCTTTTCGTTGCCCTTGCTGGCCCTTGCTCTTTTCTTTTCTCGTTCAGCGAGAGAGGAAGAGACTGCAGGGGGCAAACAACAAAGAATGGACAAGAGCCCTTCTCTCTTATCTTATTGAGAAACTGATAGGTAAGAGGAGGAAGAAACTCCCCTCCCCTCAGTCTCCATCTCTTCTCTTCTTTTCTCTTCTTTACGTGCTCCTCTCAAACCGAAGACAAAAGAACAAACGATGAAGGGAACATGATATCGACTGTTTTGGCTATCCTTCTTGCTTCTCATTGCTGTTCCATCGTTCTCTTCTCTCTTCAAGTCTGTCCAGATATTTTCTTTTTTCCTTTCGACGAGGAGCAGCTAGAATTTCTACCCACATCTTGTAGGTATGTATCGTATATGTATTGTATATCACATAGAGAAATGGAGAGGAAAGGGCGGGAATCCTCAAACCGTAAGACTAGGATTTGAGGGCATTGGGTTTTTGTATGTAACCCCGATCCAGCGAGAATATTGAGCAAGTATCTGGGTTCTGGGCCTTCCCACAAGCCCAACTTGCTCGCAAGTACATGGGTTGTCATTTCAATGTTTCCCAAAGGGTCACCCAGAACAATTTCTCATTTCTCACACACACACATCATCCCCAATACTCACAAATACATATCTCATAAACCCTTCTCGTTTAAGGTTTAGATTTGAGCGTATTCGACGAAGGCTTAGGGTAAATTCCAAGATTTACACATGCTTCTTATTTAGTTTTGGGACATAGCCTTATTCCTAAACCTATTCCTTTAACGTTTAAGACCAAAACGCACGCATGAGCCTTAGTTGTTTAAGGTTTTGCGCCGGACACTGAGGTTTATTAATTCTAGATTCTTAAACCACGCACCTGGGCACGACGAGGTTGCGGGAAAGGGGGGAGAATCGCGAACCTTATGGCTGAAGCTTAAGCCTAACCCTATTCCAAACCATATTCGCTGAAGATCTAGTGAATTCAGATCGGATTTAGGGGAAAACAATGAGTGAACGCTTCGCTTAGCATTTTCCTTTTCCTCTTTTCAGGAGATAAAACTCGGAGGGTTCTTTCAGAAGAAGATTGTTGATACTTAACGAATATGCCACAGAGGCCCCTTAAAATTAGAAAAAAAACTCTTACATTCTTTAAAACCCTTGAAGATTGAAAAGGAACAAGTCTTCTGAGCAAGGACTCGGAAGGACCCTTTACACAGCTCCATCTCAGACCAAAACATAAGGGTTTTCACCAAATTGCTAATTTTGTTGGATTTTTTCCCCTTTTTTGCTCCTTCAGGTACCCCAACTTAACATAAGGATTTTCACCAAATTGCTCATTGCGGTGACTTTTTCCAATTTTGCACCTTCACGGACCCCCAATGAAGGCCAAAAACAAAAGGGTTTTCACCAAATTGCTGATGTTGATGATTTTGCGTCTTGCACGGACCCCAGCTAAAGCCAAAAACATAGGTGTTTTCGCCAAATTGTTCATTTGGGCGATTTTTGGCAATTTTGCACCTTCACAGACCCCCAGGTAAGGCAAAAACATCCGGATTTTCAATTTTTCGTGATTTTTTGCAATTTTGCGCGTTCACCGACCCTCAGCTAAGGCCAAAACAAAAAGATTTTCATCAAATTGCTGATTTTTGTGATTTTCCTGAGTTTGGTTGTTTTTTGCAATGTGGCGCCTTGACGGACCCCTATCCAAGGCCAAAACATAAGGATTTCCATCAAACTGCTGCTTTTGGTGCTTTTTGTAATTTTGCGCCTGCACCCACCCCCAGCTAAGGCCAAAACATAAGGATGTTACCAGATTGCGACTTTTGGCAATTTTGCGCCTTCACCGGCTTATTTAGGTGATTTGTTTGCAACGTGGCGCCTTGACGAACCCCTACCTAAGGCCAAAACATATTTTCGTGATTGTTTGCGATGTGGCGCCTTGACGGACCCCTATCTAAGGACAAAACATATTTTCGTGATTGTTTGCGATGTGGCGCCTTGACGGACCCCTATCTAAGGACAAAACATGAGCATTTTCACCAAATTGCTCATTTTTGTGCGCCTTCACAGACACCAATCTAAGGCCAAAACACAAGGATTTTCACAAAATTGCTAGTTTTTGTGATTTTTGGCATCTAACAGAAGGATTTTCACCAAGTTGCTCATTAGGCGCAATCTTGCACCTTCACAGACCCCCCTATCTAAGGCAAAAAAAGGATTTGACTGGAGCAAAAATTGAACCCAAAATCTCAGGGACCAGGTCTTGCGATTTGCCTCTTTGAAGCAAAAATTGAACCCAAAATCTTAGGGACCAGGGCTTGCTATTTGACTCTTTGGAGCAAAAATTGAGCCCGAAATCTTAAGGACCAGGGCTTTAAATTATGAGTCTGGGCCTCCCCCCAATACTACATTACGAGCCCGGGCCTTCTCCCAATACTAAATTACGAGCCCGGGCCTTCTCCCAATACTAAATTACGAGCCCGGGCCTTCTCCCAATACTAAATTACGAGCCCGGACCTTCCCCCAATATTAAATTACGAGCCCGGCCTTCCCCCAATACTAAATTACGAGCCCGGGCCTTCCCCCAATACTAAATTACGAGCCCGGGCCTTCCCCCAATACTAAATTACGAGCCCGGGCCTTCTGCCAATACTAAATTACGAGCTCGGGCCTTCTTTTCTTGCCAGACTGGTCTGCCCGTGCCCCCCCCTCCCCAAACTATTCGAACTATTCGAAATTATTCGAACTATTCGAACCCCCTTGGTTCGAATTTTCGAATAGTTCGAATAGTTTGAATAGTTTGGGCGCCCCAGGCCGGGCCCCAAACTATTCGAAAATTATGAGCCCGGGCCTTCTCCCAGAACTAAATTACGAGCCCGGGCCTTCTCCCAATACTAAATTACGAGCCCGGGCCTTCCCCCAATACTAAATTACGAGCCCGGCCTTCCCCCAATACTAAATTACGAGCCCGGGCCTTCCCCCAATACTAAATTACGAGCCCGAGCCTTCCCTTCCTTTCCAGACTGGTCTCCCCGGGCCCCCCCCCCAAACTATTCGAACTATTCGAACTATTCGAAATTATTCGAACTATTCGAACCCGCTTGGTTCGAATAGTTCGAATAGTTTCGAATAGTTCAAATGTTTGAATAGTTTGGGCGCCCCAGGCCAGGCCCCAAACTATTCGAACACCCCCCCTCCCAACACTAAATACGAGCCCGGGCCTTCTCAGAATACTAAATTACGAGCCCGGGCATTCCCCCAATACTAAATTACGAGCCCGAGCCTTCTCCCAATACTAAATTACGAGCCCGGACCTTCCTAAATTACGAGCCCGTGCCTTCCCCCAATACTAAATTACGAGCCCGTGCCTTCCAATACTAAATAACGAGCCAGGCCCTTCTCCCAATACTAAATTACGAGCCAGGGCCTTCCCCTCCTTTCCAGACTGGTCTCCCCGGCCCCCCCCCCAAACTATTCGAACTATTCGAACTATTCGAAATTATTCCAATAATTCGAATAATTTCGAATAGTTCGAATAGTTCGAATAGTTTGGGCGCCCCAGGCCGGGCCTCCAACTATTCGAACACCCCCCTCCCAATACTAAATTACGAGCCGGGCCTTCTCCCAACACTAAATTACGAGCCCGGGCCTTCTCCCAATACTAAATGACGAGCCCGGGCCTTCTCCCAATATTAAATGACGAGCGCGGGCCTTCCAATTACGAGCCCGGCCTTCCCCCAATACTAAATTACGAGCCCGGGCCTTAGCCCAATACTAAATTACGAGCCCGAGCCTTCCCTTCCTTTCCAGACTGGTCTCCCCGGCCCCCCCCCCCCCAAACAATTCGAACTATTCGAACTATTCGAAATTATTCGAACTATTCGAACCCCCTTGGTTCGAATAGTTCGAATAGTTTCGAATAGTTCGAATAGTTTGAATAGTTTGGGCGCCCCAGGCCACGCCCCAAACTATTCGAACACCCCACCTCCCAATCCTAAATCGGGCCTTCTCCCAATACTAAATTACGAGCCCGGGCCTTCTCCCAATACTAAATGACGAGCCCGGACCTTCCCCCAATACTAATTACGAGCCCGGACCTTCCCCCAATACTAAATTACGAGCCCGTGCCTTCCCCCAATACTAAATTACGAGCCAGGCCCTTCTCCCAATACTAAATTACGAGCCAGGGCCTTCCCCTCCTTTCCAGACTGGTCTCCCCGGGCCCCCCCCCAAACTATTCGAACTATTCGAACTATTCGAAATTATTCGAACTATTCGAACCCACTTGGTTCGAATAGTTCGAATAGTTTCAAATAGTTCGAATAGTTTGAATAGTTTGGGCGCCCCAGGCCGGGCCCCAAACTACTCCCAATACTAAATTACGAGCCCGGGCCTTCTCCCAATCTTAAATTACGAGCCCGGGCCTTCTCTCAATACTAAATTACGAGCCCGGACCTTCCCCGAATTCTAAATTACGAGCCCGGGCCTTCCCCCAATACTAAATTACCTGCCCCGAATACTAAATTACGAGCCCGGGCCTTCCCCCAATACTAAATTACGAGCCAGGGCCTTCTCCCAATCGAGCACGAGCCTTCTTTCCAGACTGGTCTCCCCGGGCACCCCACCCCCCTAAACTATTCGAACTATTCGAACTATTCGAAATTTTTCAAACTATTCGAACCCCCTTGGCTCGAATAGTTCGAATAGTTTGGGGCATCAGTTTTGTGCGGCATTTGCAGGACTTTTGCAGGGTGCCAAGGGGATCCCGGCAAATTTCGACCCGCAAAGTTGTTCCTACCCGTTCCCGTTTTGTGTGATATTTGCGGGACTTTTGCAGGGCGCCAAGGGGATCCCGGCAAATTTCGACCCGCCAAGTTGTTCCTACCCGTTCCCGTTTTGCGTGGCATTTGCAGGACTTTTTCAGGGCGCCAAGGGGATCCCGGCAAATTTCGACCCGCAAATGTTGTTCCTACCCGTTCCCGTTTTGTGTGGTATTTGCAGGACTTTTGCAGGGCGCCAAGGGGATCCCGGCAAATTTCGACCTGCCAAGTTGTTCCTACCTGTTCCCATTTTGTGCGGTACTTGAAGGACTTTTCCAGGGCGCCAAGGGGATCCCGGCAAATTTCGACCCGCAAAGTTGTTCCTACCCGTTCCCGTTTTGTGTGTTATTTGCGGGACTTTTGCAGGGCGCCAAGGGGATCCCGGCAAATTTCGACCCGCCAAGTTGTTCCTACCCGTTCCCGTTTTGTGTGGCATTTGCAGGACTTTTTCAGGGTGCCAAGGGGATCCCGGCAAATTTCGACCCGCAAAGTTGTTCCTACCCGTTCCCGTTTTGTGTGATATTTGCGGGACTTTTGCAGGGGCCAAGGGGATCCCGGCAAATTTCGACCCGCCAAGTGTTTCCTACCCGTTCCCGTGTTGTGTGGTATTTGCGGGACTTTTGCAGGGTGCCAAGGGGATCCCGGCAAATTTCGACCCGCAAAGTTGTTCCTACCCGTTCCCGTTTCGTGTGGTATTTGTAGGACTTTTGCAGGGTGCCAAGGGGATCCCGGCAAATTTCGACCCGCAAAGTTATTCCTACCCGTTCCCGTTTTGTGTGGTATTTGCGGGACTTTTGCAGGGCGCCAAGGGGATCCCGGCAAATTTCGACCCGCCAAGGTGTTCCTACCCATTCCCGTTTTGTGTGGTATTTGCGGGACTTTTGCAGGGTGCCAAGGGGATCCCGGCAAATTTCGACCCGCAAATGTTGTTCCTACCCGTTCCCGTTTTGCGTGGTATTTGCGGGACTTTTCCAGGGTGCCAAGGGGATCCCGGCAAATTTCGACCCGCAAAGTTGTTCCTACCCGTTCCCGTTTTGTGTGATATTTGCGGGACTTTTGCAGGGTGCCAAGGGGATCCCGGCAAATTTCGACCCGCAAAGTTGTTCCTACCCGTTCCCGTTTTGTGCGGTATTTGCGGGACTTTTGCAGGGTGCCAAGGGGTTTCCGGCAAATTTTGAATTTTGGGGGCCCCAGGCCGGCGCGAACCCCCCTTCCTCCCAAACTGGTCTCCCCGGGCCCCCCCCAAACTATTCGAACTA
This sequence comes from Symbiodinium natans, assembly GCA_905221605.1. Lineage (NCBI taxonomy): Eukaryota > Dinophyceae > Suessiales > Symbiodiniaceae > Symbiodinium > Symbiodinium natans. The sequence continues at coordinate 373,305 of CAJNDS010001968.1, forward strand.
TTCGAACTATTCGAAACTATTCGAACTATTCGAACCCCCTGGTTCGAATAGTTCGAATAGTTCGAATAGTTTGGGGCACCAGCCCTCGCCCCCAAACTATTCGAACTATTCGAACCCCCCTGGTTCGAATAGTTCGAATAGTTCGAATAGTTTGGGGCACCAGCCCTCGCGCCCAAACTATTCGAACTATTCGAACCCCCCTGGTTCGAATAGTACGAATAGTTTCGAATAGTTCGAATAGTTCGAATAGTTTGGGAGCCCGGCCTGGGGCCCCCACACTATTCGAACTATTCGAACCCCCCTTCCTCCCAAACTGGTCCCCCCGGGGACCCCCCAAACTATTCGAACTATTCGAACTATTCGAAGCTATTCGAACTATTCGAACCCCCCTGGTTCGAATAGTTCGAATAGTTCGAATAGTTTGGGGCACCAGCCCTCGCGCCCAAACTATTCGAACTATTCGAACCCCCCTGGTTCGAATAGTTCGAATAGTTTCGAATAGTTCGACTAGTTTAGGGGGCCCGGCCTGGGGCCCCCACACTATTCGAACTATTCGAACCCCCCTTCCTCCCAAACTGGTCCCCCCGGGGACCCCCCAAACTATTCGAACTATTCGAAACTATTCGAACTATTCGAACCCCCCTGGTTCGAATAGTTCGAATAGTTCGAATAGTTTGGGGCACCAGCCCTCGCGCCCAAACTATTCGAACTATTCGAACCCCCCTGGTTCGAATAGTTCGAATAGTTTCGAATAGTTCGAATAGTTCGAATAGTTTGGGGGCCCGGCCTGGGGCCCCCACACTATTCGAACTATTCGAACCCCCTTCCTCCCAAACTGGTCTCCCCGGGGACCCCCCAAACTATTCGAACTATTCGAACTATTCGAAACTATTCGAACTATTCGAACCCCCCTGGTTCGAATAGTTCGAATAGTTCGAATAGTTTGGGGCACCAGCCCTCGCGCCCAAACTATTCGAACTATTCGAACTATTCGAACCAGGGGGGTTCGAATAGTTCGAATAGTTTCGAATAGTTCGAATAGTTCGAATAGTTTGGGGGCCCGGCCTGGGGCCCCCACACTATTCGAACTATTCGAACCCCCTTCCTCCCAAACTGGTCTCCCCGGGCACGCCCCAAACTATTCGAACTATTCGAAACTATTCGAACTATTCGAACCCCCCTGGTTCGAATAGTTCGAATAGTTCGAATAGTTTGGGGCACCAGCCCTCGCGCCCAAACTATTCGAACTATTCGAACCCCCCTGGTTCGAATAGTTCGAATAGTTCGAATAGTTTAGGGCACCAGGCCGGGCCCCCAAACTATTCGAACTATTCGAACCCCTCTGGTTCGAATAGTTCGAATAGTTTCGAATAGTTCGAATAGTTCGAATAGTTTGGGGGCCCCAGGCCGGGCCCCCAAACTATTCGAACCCATCTGGTTCGAATAGTTCGAATAGTTTGGGGCACCAGGCCATGCCCCCAAACTATTCGAACTATTCGAACCCCTCTGGTTCGAATAGTTCGAATAGTTTAGAATAGTTCGAATAGTTCGAATAGTTTGGGGACCCCAGGCCGGGCCCCCAAACCATTCAAACTATTCGAACCCCCGTTTGAAAGTTCAGAAAAGACGCATGGTCACATAATACAGGAAGGTTCCTCGTACATATATATATTATTCGACCCCCCCCCCCTCCAACACCCCACTTTTAATAAACAAGCTCGGCGAGACTCGGATGTTCCCATGACAGGCTTCGACATGGTGCATTTAAGGAACTAAATTGCGTAAATCCTGAAAGGGGGGGCTTTAATTTATTTAAAGCGGGCGGGAGAATTAGATAGTTAAAATAATGAGAATAATGAACTAAATTAATTAATTTAATTTAATTAATTGAGCGAATTAAATTAATGAGATTTCAATTTCTTTAAATCCTGAAAGGTAGGGGGGGCAGCTCCTTCCTTCTGAGGGGATTTCAATACTTTAAATATGAAGCCCCTATTGAAACATGAAGGCCCCTTCAGATTTAAATTATCTCTTCTCTTTTTTTTACTTCCCCTTCGCGGGAGGGGGCCAGGCCCCCCCCCCCCCTATCAGGAGTTATTAAACTATTTAATATATTAGAAATATGTAATTTTTAAACGATTTGATTAAACACTGTCCCCGAATTTGATAATTAATATAAGTATGAAGGCCTCTATTTGTATATGAAGGCCCCTCCATATTTACTTTATCAAATTCTCCTCCCCGAATCAAGTAATGTAAACATGAAGGCCCTTCCACATTTAAATTGATTACTTTGGGGGGGGGGGAGAATTAAAAAATTAAAATCTAAATAGTTTAAACACATTAAATCCTAAGAAATGGGGGGGGGAGCTCCCCCCCTTCTGGAAGGAATGAAACAGCTTATTTTTTATATGAAGATCCCTATTTAAATATGAAGGCCCCTTCAGATTTAAATGATTGAATTCCCCCGGTGGGAGGGGGCCAGGCCCCCCTTGTAGTATTTCAATATTTCAAACACGTTAATGTAAATAATTGCAGGCCCTAGGATTTAATTGTTCAAACTAGTTTCTTTCTATAATCTATGTAATTTGTCCCCTCCCCGAATCAATGAATCAAATATGAAGCCCCCTTCACATGAACTTGCATACACTCGGTGAATATTTAAACACGAAGGCCCCTATTTGAATATGAAGACCCTTCCATATTTACATTATTTTGTTCAGGGGGAGAATTTATATTTTAGATAATCCAAATCTTGGGGGGGGGGGGGGGGGGGGGGGCAGCTCCTTCCTTGTGGGGGGAAACAAAAAATCACACAATTTACATATGAGGCCCCTATTTAAATTTGAAGGCACCCCCCTCAGATTTAAATTTGTTCATTCTCTAATTCTCCTTGCTAGAGGGGACCGGGGCCCTTTTTCAGGATTTAAATTATGTAAATTATTAATCTATCTCTTTACATATTTAAGTGGCATTTAAGTCCCTCCCGAATTCAGTAATTTAGATATTAAGGCCTCTATTTAAATATGAAAGCTCCTCTATTTCTTAAAATATTTAAAGTACTTAATTCTCCTCCCCGGATTACATAGTCTAAGTACGAAGGCCCCTATTTAAGTAGCAGATTTTTGAGGCCACCAGATGATTTGATCTGTGACATAAAGAGGCAAATCTGCGAATCTCGAGGAAACGCAGATTTCAAATCTGCGAATCTGCTTTTTCTCGGGGTTTCGCAGATTCGCAGATTTGCAGATTGGTTTGGGGCTACAAATCTGCGAATCTGCGTTTTCTCGAGAAAAACACAGATTTGCAGATTGGTTGGGGGCTACAAATCTGCGAATCTGCGAATCTGCGTTTTCTCGAGAAAAACGCAGATTCGCAGATTTGCAGATTGGTTGGGGGCTACAAATCTGCGAATCTGCGAAGCTGCGTTTTCTCGAGAAAAACGCAGATTTCAAATCTGCGAATCTGCGTTTTCTCGAGGAAACGCAGATTCTCAGATTTGCAGATTGGTTTGGGGCTACAAATCTGCGAATCTGCTGCGAATCTGCGTTTTCTCGAGGAAACGCAGATTCGCAGATTTGCAGATTGGTTGGGGGCTACAAATCTGCGAATCTGCGAATCTGCGTTTTCTCGAGGTTTCGCAGATTCGCAGATTTGCAGATTGGTTGGGGCTACAAATCTGGGAATCTGCGAATTGGTGACCTGAGACGTGGGGTTTTGGAGGGGGGGGGTACCATATATATATATATATATATATATATATATATATATTTATTTATTTTTTTTTTAGTTCAAAGCGGTTTCTCAGCCGCTGCGTTTTTGGGGTTTCATTGATCGGACCAGAATTGCCAAATATAGGCAAAACCCACAAACAATACATTTTGCAATACTCTTGGGAGAACAGGAACACCGACAATCGAACAAATCAACACAAAAAGCCCAGTAAACCAATTTCCACAAAACCAAAAAGACCAATACCAAAAAAACCAAAAAAACCAAAAAAAACAATTTTCCGGGACTCTGTGAAAGCTGTGGAAATACGCTTACGCATCAAAAGTCCCGGAAATTTTTTTTTGGTTTTTTTGGTTTTTTTGGTATTGGTTTTTTTGGTTTTGTGGAAATTGGTTTTTGGGGACTATTTGTTTGGTTTCGGTGTCCCAGTTGTCCCTATGAGCCGTGCACTCACGTCCAAACGCATGATCTGGCAGGTCTTTTGGCTTCTTGCTCTAGTAAAAGTCTCGTAGCATCCCAATTGTGCGTATCATGGGAAGTTACACGGCGGACCAAGAGATCCAAGACGGAACGCTCACATTCGACGAAGCATGCGCACACGTTTCCGGCCAAAAACTACAAGGTCCAGAGAACAAACCTCTGAAGTCGGACCGTGCCACTGGTGACGTTCGCGTCTGCGATCTGCCGATTCGCCACCTCGAGTCTAATCCAACCAAAATCGAGCAATTCGCAGACGTACTCTTAGACCAGAAGCTGACTGTGACCAACAGCATGTTCGACACCATCTACCAGACTTGCTATGAAACCAAATATGCCCAACTTCCTCATCCGTTCTGCTTGCGAAAGGAACCAACCGTTCCCTACACCATGCAGATCATCATTCTGCCCGCGTCTTCCCCGGCAAACTCGGAACCGAGTGCCGATTACGTCCACATCGTGAAGCATGTCTACCTGCATCGCAACAAGGTGCCATCAAAAGATTGCGTAGCAATGTGCTATGGCACACCCATGAGGTTCGACTGGGGCAACAACACTCGGCTGGGTCTGGCTGGGTTGAACTACATGTTGGATCGCATGGGTGGTCGGCAATTAAGGCACTGGATCATCAAACCCAAGTTCGAAAAAAAACTCACCTTGGACCAGCACCAGCGCGCGGATGGCTATGCCTTCATTCGCGACTGTGGTCCTAGGAGCAACAACAAGAACCAGTTCATGGAGTGGACGGATGAGCAAATCCACACTCCTGGTGGAAAGCTCGAAAATTGGCCAGAAGCCAAGGTGAAGGAAGCTTTGAACAATTACATGAAAGGCCGCCAAAACGCCAAGACCCTGGAGTTTTGGCCCTTCACGTTCAAGAGTTTCGTACCTTGGTTTCTCGACAAAGTCCTGATCAAGATGTTGCCAACCATGCGGCAGAATGCCATCACATGGATCGGTCGAACCCGAACAGGCAAGTCGGTGTCATCCAAAACCATACTTTTCATGCAGTCCAAATTTGAGATCGACCTAGCCGAGCGTTCTGACCTTGTTCCATCAATCGTGACGGCCAAGCATCTTGACTTCTTCAAGGCCGAACCCCTCACGAAATTCAAGCCTGGAGTGTTCGACGATGGCATGCTTCAAAAGATGGACGCGTCCTTCTTGAAGGCATTCCTGAACCCTTCAGTCACTCATTTAAACTATGAAGGTAAAAATGAAAGAAAAGTTGTATGATATATAAAAACGTGTTTCCCTTTTGAATAAGCATGTTGACGTGTGAGCCAAAACCTTAGGAGGAAGACGCCACCGTGTGGGCAAGGTACTCATCTGCTCAGTTTGATCAAGGCGCAGGCCGTCATGCGTGCAACAATCCGTACAACCGAGCCATAGATGAAGAACTCTTCGCAAGCATGCAGAAATCCAAGATTTGGTCAGTTCCCCATGCCAAGTTCCTCGACATGATTAAGCCTTCCTTCTTAGCTGTGGACGAAGATGAGGACATGGATGCCATCCTTGCCAGAACCCATCTTGTACTCCTCACGGACTCAGGTGTCTACTACCGCGTTGCTGGTACATCGAAAGATCCTGTGGATTTCATCGAGTGGGGCACTGATCCCAAGGACCTACTCGCCCCCTCGCAGCACACGATCCTCAAACAGTACAAGATGAACCCGCATCTCCACAAATACCCACAACAGTACTTTGGAGATCTCGCATGGTCCCAAGAGCTTCTTCGTCGTGTACTCAATGGTGAGAGCATTCCTCGCAGCTCCACAGTACTCGGTTCCAGTCTCTTTGGCGTCCACGCTGAAAGGACCGTTTCTGCATTTCGACCTTAACGTTTAAAAAAACTGAGTATTCCCTCGGCTGCTTATTTGTATGCTGAATGTACTGAACCTTCGCTTTGATAGGACTGCTGTGCAGTCTCATCCGTCGCTTCTTCGTCCCGATGAGCTCCATGTGAAAGTCAAGCAAGAACAGGTGGGTGGGTGGGTGGGGTGTTTATGAAAAATAAAGATAAGTAGAGAAGGTCGTATAAAGGGATATTTTTCATTTTGAGACGAAAGTTCCCAGGTTGCTCATGCTTTCCGAACACTCAAGAAGGGTCCGCTCCAGACCATCAACTTGGAATCACCTTCTCCAAAGAAGTTTGACAGTGCCAGCTCTACCTCGCCAATGCCCAAGCGTGCTAAGATCGCAACACCGGCCTCTTCATCAGCTCCTCTAAACCCAAGTTTTTTAGAGCATGATGTTGACGATGACATCATGCCTGCAGTGGGCCAGCAACCGGATGAGCTGGAGCAGGAACTGGAGGAACTCATGGACCAAATGGACACGGATGAGTAGATCTTCACAATGCCTGACGACTCCAAAGCATTTTGAGTTCGGGAACTGCAGGTCCTGAATCGCTTCTCCCGAGTCGGTTCTGCTCGAGCAACATGCTGCACACACATAGCAGGCGTGCAGGTTTGTGTTAAGTCACACGCACACACACGCACACCGTCGCACCTCGCGAGAGAAAAAACACCCAAGCATCGATGCTGCTTGCAGTGCTGCGTGTTTTATGCGACTGCCTATGCCGAAACTCTTAATTGCATGAGGAAATCCATGATGTTGTTTGTGTTGATGCTTCAAGTTTTGGCAAGCAGTAGTTTGCAAATCTGTCCCGAATGGCGTCCTACGTTGATTGGATCGCCTTTAGAGAAGCGGTCCTGACAGCAGATTTCCTCCATCGGACCGAGTTTCTTTGCCTGGTGAAACATAGTCACGTTCAGACATGCGGAAATCTACCAGCACAGCAGCTACTCGAGCCTTGTTGACGTGCCAAGCTCTAAATCTGGTTCCCTCATCCCGTATGTGTGCAAATTGTTCGTCGCCCTTCAAGCTCTGCGTCAAGGCTGGCGTCTACAAATGGTATGGTCCTCGTTACAATCAAGGGTGTCATGAGTGTGATGCACAAGAATATGCAGTTGGTTCCATCGGCTTTCTTCACGGCGTCAAGTCAACCTTATGGCTTGCCAAGCTCGATTGCTTGTTCATGTGGACTCAAGAATACACTCGTCAACAAATCATTCGAGAGCTACACCCCGTGACCCATGAAAGCATCGACCTTTGGATATCGTCATTCCAAGAGACTGTGAGTGCATGGTTCGACCTTCATACACGTGATGGCTTCGAGAGTCCTATCTTCCAAGCCCTGACACCAACATCGCCTTCACTGTTTCGCAAACCAGCATCATGTGGCGCATCTTCCAAGAGACCAGCGTCAGCGAAGTCTTCGAAACGATCTTTGGGGGCATCTTCGTCGGCAAAACCAGTGTTGAAAAAGCCTAGCCTGAAACAAAAGACTTCAGGCCGTGTCTTCATAGCGGATGAAACGCATCTCAACAAACGCAAGCCTAGCGTCCTAGCCAAACACAGTCGGCCTCAGCGTGATCAGATTTGGCTATGGGGTGCGGTGCTTGAAGGCCATGTGCAAACTCATTTTTTGTTTCGAGTCCTTGAACATCCAGATGACTCTTACGATGGCAAGCCGCGCGGGCACAAGGAGATGTTGTGCAACATCGAAAGCTTGGGGCTGCAAAAGCACGATGTCTTCGTGAGCGACAAATGGAAAGCGACAGTCTCAGCCATGAAAGCCTTTCGGAAAAGCAAACGTATCTCCACGGAGGACTTGCCGCACGAAATTGTCAACCACAGTGAAGGCGAAATTAAAAACCAGAACGGTTTCACCACAAATCCCATTGAGGCCAAATGGAGTCTCATCAAGAGGTGGGTAAGGCACCGAATGTCTGGCCACCTTCCAAACCATTCGGATAGGCGCAAGTGGCGTCTGATTTTGAACGAGTACCAGACGCGAAACTTGTTGAAGACACAGTCACCGAAATGCTTCGACCGTGGAAATATCACAACAGTTGGCTTCAAGAACATGGCCCGACTTTTCGTAGTTAGTTAGGCCAATGGCCTGACATTTCGTCACTGCTTCGACAGAAGCACCGATGATTCAGCGTGGAAGGCTTGCAAAAGCAAACGTGCGCTTCATATACCCGCAAAAAATATAGTTTGGTACTAATCTCTTAAATATTGCACAAATATGCACAAACAGCACATCTCGGCACGAAATATGGGATTTGAAGGTTGTTAAGAGTATTTTTCTTTTATGAGGGCGGGAAGTCGCTGCAGTAAAACCTCAAAAACGCAGCGGCTGAGTTCCCGCCTTGAACCATATATTTAGGGGGATATAGGGTGCCTCATTCCCTACTAAGAACCGGCAAAGGCCGCAGCAAACAAGCATGGAAAACCAACAGCCAGCGCTGAAGGCGTATGAGCCGCCTGGATGAGCAGATGAACCAGCTGTGGCTGGGTTTAGGGTTTAGGGTTCAGGGTTTAGGGTTTAGGGTTTAGGGTTTAGGGTTTAGGTCTGGGAAGATGGATGCTCGGCTGGCGGGTTTAGAGTCGGAGATGTGTAGAAACGCGTCTCCTGCTCCTCCTCCTGTGTGTCCGCCGCTGCGTAAGGCTACTGGTCCAAAGTGGCGCGCCGAGGTGCAGATTTGGGCACAAGCCCCACCGCTGCTACCCGTTGCAAGATTTGTGGAGGTTTCCTTAGGAACTGGGTAGGTAACCTTTAACCTTTCTGGTTATATAGAATCCTACTAGAAGGCTAGCCTTTTTTGGGATGGGGTTTTCAGCCCCTAAGTTTCAGGGTTCAGGGGCTTAAGGTTCCTGCTTTGAGACGTTAGGTCTAGGGGCTTCTGGGTCGAGATTTCGCGCAAACCCCGAAGACCAAGACGACCCTTGGACCTTGAAGGTCCAGCACCTTAGCACATCGACTCTAAACCCCCGGCTTCGACACCCTAAAGCCCAAAAAACTCGCGCATTGTTGGGAAATTTGAGAGAGCCTTCTGATTTGAAGACACCTGCCAAACCCCTGATCCCCACAGCCCTAAACCCTTAACCCTAAACCCTAGATCCCTGAGCCCTGAAGAAAAGGTTGCGCCCCTCTAATCCCTCTAGCCCCAAACCCTAAACCCTAAACCCTATAAACCCTTTGGGGTTCGAGGCTTGGCGGTCTAGGGGCCTAGAGTCTAGGGACTTAGGATCTGGGGGCTTTAGGGTTTAGGGTTTAGGGTTTAGGGTTTAGGGTTTAGGGTTTAGGGTTAGAGAACCCTCAGCCCGAAACCCTAAACCCCTGAACACTTAGCATGTCTTTGGGTTCTAACTCCGCAGGAGAAGGACAGCGAGAAGGACAGCGAGAAGGATAGCGAGCAGGACCGGAAGTAGCAGGGGGTGCTGCAGAAGCCTTGCAATTATCAAAAGAACGGTCTTGGATTCCTTGCATCCCAAACCCTAAACCCTAACCCTGAACCCTAATCCCTAACCCTAAACCTCAAATGCATATTGTAATTGTTCAGGCCCATATGGGATGAACCTCTACCCGCTTTTGGGCCCCTTTTTGGGCTAGCATGGGATCCCATTTTGGAGTAGCCCTAAACCCTAAACCCTAAAAGCCAGCTGAAGTGGAGCAGATGTAGTTTTTTTGAGCACAGTCGTTCGGGCATTCAGAACGCTACTTACGTAGGAGATTTCAAAGATCCCGTGGCATCTTAGAGTGCCGCCTGCGCTGTGACATGGGGTTAGGGTTTAGGGTTTTAGGGCCAGGGCGAGTGAGTTTCGTGCTAGGGCGGAATCTGGTACATCGGTACCAGATGATGTCCTGCATTCGCTCTTAAATTCTCGACTTAGAGTATTTGCAGCTGTTGAACCACGCATGTGGCAGGATGCAGTCACGGGCGATGAGAAGGACTGTCTGTCCGAGTTGTCTCTCTAAACGCTAAACCCTAAGCCCTAATAAACCCTATGTAACCCCTAAACCCCCAGGGCGTTAAAGCTCTTGGGGCGCGGGGGGGGGGGGGGGGGGGGGGGGGGCAACCTCGCCGCTCAACATATCTAGAATCTGAAAAGCATGATTCCCAGATGGAGGGTATCACTTTCCGTTCGTAAGGGTTTAGGGTTTGTGGTTCAGGTATCAGGGTTTAGGGTAGGTATTCTCGAGGGTTTTTGGTAGAGCTCCCCAGATCCTGGCAACCCGAACGCCCCAAGCGGAAGCCCCTGAGCCGCAGCTCGACGCGCTTAAACTGAGTTTTGGGAACCCAAATTCATTGCAGAAGCTCGTCATGGTTCGGGGGTGTTCGGGGTTTAGGGTTTAGGGTTAGGATTTGTTTAGGGTTTAGGGTTTAGGGTTAGGATTTGTTTAGGGTTTAGGGTTTAGGGTTTAGGGTTTAGGGTGGCAGGGTGGGCAGTTTGCCAGCAGACCTCATGGTGGAGGGACTCACAGCTTCCGGCTAAAACCGAGAGGCAGAATATTTCTATTTTCGAGGGCGTTTCTTGTTTGGGATGGGTTTAGGGTTTAGGGTTTAGAGTTTAGGGTTTAGGGTTCAGGGTTCAGGGTTTAGGGTTTAGGGTTTCGGGTTTAGGGTTGGGGTTACAACCCTGAGTCCTAAACCTCAAACCATGCCAATGAGGACCCGGATGGTGCGAAGAAAGAAGGTGGCGAGGCCAGGTCACTGTGTGGGGCATCTAGCCCTAAACCCTAAACCCTGAATCCTAAACGCAGTGGGTGAGTAACCCTTATAAGCCCCAGTCACAGACCCACCTTGATCCTGGACCCTTCAGCCCTTCGCGGATTTGCAGAGTCAGAAGCCGGGCCCATGTCAGTCCCAGCAGAGGGTTCGGACCGGCGTTCAGGGCGAGAAGTCTCCGAGCTTTGCTTCTACCGTTGCACCCTAAGGTCTAAGGCCTAAGGCCTAAGGCCTAAGGCCTAAACTTTGAGGGCTCAACCCTGAGGCCTAATGCCCTCACCCCATGGCCTCAAGGCCCTAAGACCCTAAACCCCGAAGGCCCGAAGACCCTGAGGGCCTAAGGCCCTAAGGCCCTAAGGCCCTAAGGCCCTAAGGCCCTAAGGCCCTAAAGCCCTAAGGCCGAAAACCCTAAAGCCTAAACCCTGAAGCCTCCCTTTAGCATTCAAAGCTCGAATTAGCAGGGCGGTCGTGTAGCTCGGCCACCCAAGCCCAAAACGCCGACTGGCGCCACAAATTCGAACGTAAGGGATTTCCCTTCGGCCCGTTTGAACCTCCAAATTTCGGGTGGTCCTGGGTTCCTTCACATACAACTAGGGTCTAGGGTTTAGGGTTTAGGGTTTAGGGTTTAGGGTTTAGGGTTTAGGGTTTAGGGCTAGGGTTTAGGGTTTCGGGTAAAGGGTAAGGGGTTTAGGGTTTAGGGTTTAGGGTTTAGGGAGCCTCTTGATGCCGTGAATGAACAACAGGCCCCGAAGGAGAAGCCCAAGGAGGAGGCAGTGGACATACCCGAGGCTGGGAGGTCCTTTCATCCCCACACGAGTGTAGGGTTCAGGGTTTAGGGTTTAGGGTTTAGGGTTTGGGGTTTAGGGTTTAGGGTTTAGGGTTTAGGGTTTAGGGTTTAGGGGTTAGGGGTTTAGGGGTTTAGGGGTTTAGGGGTTTAGGGGTTTAGGGGTTTAGGGGTTTAGGGGTTTAGGGGTTTAGGGGTTTAGGGCTTAGGGCTTAGGGTTTAAGGTACAACTAGGTCCTCTTTGATAAGTGTTGCAAGGGATCGGAGAAACGTTCAGGGATTTGGGGGATCCCCAGACCTGTGCCGAAGGGCGAGGTGGCGGGGCGTCGGCTTTTGAATTTCTGGCAGGGTTTAGGGTTTAGGGTTTAGGGTTTAGGGTTTAGGGTTTAGGGTTTAGGGTTTAGGGTGGAGGGTTTAGAATTAGGGCTTAGAGGGAGGCAGGGGCTTTCGGCACAGCAGGGGGGCATTGAAATTGCATAAGAGAGAGCCGAGAGGCGAAGAGTGAACTTTTGTAGAAATTTGACAAGCAGCTTTCGGTCCTTCAGTCGTAAGGACCCCCTAAGAGGGTTTAGGGTTTAGGGTTTAGGGGGGGAGACTAGGTAGGCAAGTACAAGATTCTCGGATAAAATGGTGTCTTTGCCCTTTTTCTGCTAACCCTCTTAGGGCTCTTGGTGGCTAGGGTTCCCTGTCAGCTGTTACGCAAATCCCACTTATCACCAACCTCCACGACGACCTGCGCTTCTTGAGGTAGATCTGGGCACCATGGATCAGTGCGACATGATCCGTAGCTGGGCTCTGCCCTCAGCGACGATTCGGCTGGGGGTTTTGCTCAAACCTTGAACCCTTACGATTCCATGGTTAGGGCCATCCCAAGCCACTCCTTTCTCCCAAAGACTCCGCTACTTGTAGTCAAATAAGGCGCATCCCTCGATCTATTGTGTATGTGGGGGGGGGGTGGGGGGGGGGGGGGGGGGGGGGGGGGGGGTCCTGCTGGAATCAGGGATTTTGACTTACTTAAGGGGTATTGGAGCGGGCTTGACTTTAGGTTAGGGGTTAGGGTTTAGGGTTTAGGGTTTAGGGTTTAGGGTCTAGGGTCTAGGGTCTAGGGTTTAGGGTTTAGGGTCTAGGGTTTAGGAAGTTTAGGGTTTAGGGTTCAGGGTTTAGGGTTATGGGCTTAGGGCTTAAATCGTGAGTGTCTATGAGTTTTCATACGGTCCCTTAATATGGTCCCCTACCTTGCCTAGAGAGTTCTGACGTATGGGCTTTCGGAACTGGGGTGTAGAACGTAACTACTGGGAGAAGACCCCCGTTCCAGTTCCCCGCCGCCCCCAAGAACCACAGCCCACACCCTCAGCCCTGCAAAACGAGCCCTAAACCCTAAACCCCAAACCCCAAACCCTAGTTCTAAACTAAACCCCAGACTATTTTTGTTGGGGTGGTGGGGGGGGGGGGGGGGGGGGGGGTGTTTTAGGGTGATAGTTGGGTTATGTGGATTTCTTGGTGGTGCTCAAAGCTCGGCAGGTTCGCAAGTCGCTGAAGGCTTGGGAGAAGGACTGGCGGGAACGGCTTTCGAGTTTTGAGGTTTAGGGTTTAGGGTTTCGGGTTTAGGGTTTAGGGTTTAGGGTTTAGGGTTTAGGGTAGCTTGGGATCCCTTACGGAACCGCAAGCCTTAAAACCTTGGGGGGGGGTGGGGGGGGTTAGCATGGGATCGCGGAACCGGCGACCGCATTCCTCCAACCCTAGGCCAGCCCCCAGCTCCTTCAAAGCCAACTTGAATCACCCTTGTTACTAGATCAGTGTTAGGGATCTTTTTTACTTTTTGGGTTATGGGCTGTCTTATATATAAACAAAAAGGATCCTTTTTTCTTCCTAGGGGAACAGGGATTAAGGTTAGGCTGCCACAGGCTACGCTTAAACCCTAACCCTCGACCCTGAGCCCTAAACCTTAGTTGAAGCCCCCTTTCTGAAACCTGGAGCTTATCTGGGTATTGCTTTAGGATAGTTTTAAATTTCCCTTCTTTCCCTTTTAAGGGAACCTGTTCATAAATAATTTTCAAAGGGCTTCAACGCAACACCCAGTCATACTTTATTCCGGGGTGTAGGGTTTAGTTTAGGTTGCAAGGCACAAAAAGGTGAGGTTTTGCTCCTTCCCAGCTCTCCAGGAGCTAGCTGACCTTCCCGACGAGGAGAAGAAGAAACCCTCCACCAAGACGGCCCGCCCACTGGGATGTGTTTAGGATTCCGGTGAAACCCTGAAACCCTGAACCGGCCTAAATCCTAAACCCCAAACCCAAAGCGCTAAAACCTAAACCCACAACCCTGGAACCCGAAACCCCTTAGCCCCGAAGACCATGAACCCTAAAGCCGGGGGGAGCGGGGCGACAAGCTTCTTGGTGTTTGCAGTTCTGTTTGGTTTTTGTCCACCGCCCTCAGAAGTAGGGAACGACTCGAGGGATTGAAGGGCGCCGCCCGAAGTAGTGAAGGCGCAAGGGACTGGGTTTCCTCATTGATGCCCAGGCTGTCCCTTTGCTGATCGGTTCCCCACAGAAGGGAGCTGGTCTTGAGTTTAAATTATTATTCTCGGTGCACATAATAAAAGGCTACAGCTGTTTTACATGCATACATATGTATTGGCTTAGATTTTGTTTGTATTTGTATGTTCTTTATTGGGCTATTGAATTATGTGTTTCGCCTATTTTGTGTTTATATGTATACCCTAAACCCTAAACCCTAACCCCTAAACCATACACTAACGTGTTTCAGCGTTCGGTTTGTTCATGGGGCCATGGGGCGTGTAGAGTTCAGGGTTTGGTTGATGTACATCGACTGGTGTATGCTGGCCGGCTTTAGAGCCTGTGTGTTTCACCGAAACCCTAAACCCTAAACCCTAAACCCTGTATATAAACCCTAAACCCAGGGTTTAGGGTGCAGGGGTTTAGGTGCAGGGCTTGGGGGTTTAGGTGCGCAAGTGCCCTAAACATCCTGACAGGATCGAAGCACCAGCCTACATAAACCCTAAGCCCCAAAATCCAAACTCAAAGGAACCGACGCTGTAGGAGTACATCAAGGGAACCCTTTGGGGCTTAATCCGAGCTCCTGTTTAATTGGGGGGGGCCCCCGCCCCCCCCGCAATAAGGAAGGCAGGGTTCCGCAATAGTTGGACCATGGCCCCGTATGGTTTCTCTATCAAGCTTCCTCCTGCAGCAGAGCCAGGGAGAGAGGTGCAGCCTTAGCAGATGTTTCACATCGATCCAAACTTCCCTGCAGAAGAAAAAAAAGCTTTCCGAAAGGCAGAGTTTCAAAATTTGACAACCCCCCAAAACAAATTATTTAAATGTCGGGGGTTTGGCCCATACGAAAAGTTTAGGGTTTGGGGTATGGGGTTTAGGGTGTAGGGTTGAGGAAAGTTGGTTCTTGGCAGGCTGTTGCAGCCCATCGCCAAGTGCGCCGAGATGTTCGCCCTCTACAGAAGCGCCTGCGAATGTATCGCATGGAGGACAGGTGCACCGAGAATCAACTCGAAACCCTAAACCCAGAATCCTAAACCCTAAGCCCTAAACCCAGAATCCTCAACCCTAAGCCCTAAACCCAGAATCCTAAACCCTAAGCCCTGCACCCCAGACCCAGAACCTAGAATCCCAAACCCCAAGCCAAAATCGAACCTCAATCTCGAGGCAGCAGCCCCGATGCTTGGGTCTCCCTAAACCCCAAACCCTAAACCCTGAACTCCAAACCCTAAACCCTAAACCCTGAACCCTGAACCCTAAACCCTAAACCCGAGACCCGAAGCACTCTCAGGGTTCAGCGAGGCGTGGGAGCTGTTTAAGGTTGTAGTGGTTGCACCTTTAAAGGGAGAACCGGTTTCGGGTTTAGGGTTTAGGGTTTAAGGTTTAGGGTTTAAGGTTTAGGGTAAGCTTTAACACGTGATTGAGTGGCCTCATGGGCCTCCCGAGGCTCGGATGCACAGGGGGCGGCGCGCGGGCTTCAGGCTATTTAGGGCTTTAGCTGTTTGTGGGTGTGGGGTTTTGGTTGCTTGGGGAGTAGGCAATTTTGCATGTTGGTTGGGGCAGTTTACGGCTTAGGTTTTAGCCTATGTAGGGTTTTGGGTCAAGCGTTTTGGCCAAGTAGGCTTCAAAGGTTCAGAACCAGGGAAGGGCATCTAACCTTTCAGCCCGACAAAGCGCACAAGCATCAGCCCCGCTGCCAGTCGCGACTACCCTAAACCCTAGAACCTAAACCCGAAACCCTAAACCGCATCACAAGCATCAGGCAGACATTAACCAAATACCTTGTCACAGAGCCGTTGTGAGGATGCAGACCGTAGATTGAAGATAGTTCCCAGCAGCAGAACACCGAATCCTGGAGGCCTCTACATTCCCTAAACCCTAAACCCTAAACCCTAAACCCTAAACCCTAAACCCTAAACCCTAAACCCTAAACCCTAAACCCTAAGTCATGGCCCTTGCAATTGAGGTGAGCCTGCTAAGTGGCAGGACAGTTTTACTGGAGGCTGATCCAGGTGAGCCTGTAGAAGCGTTGAAGAGCAGGGCCCAGAAAACTCTGTCCATTGGCAGGGGCACTCTCTTTGATTCCCTCGGAGGCATTCTGGATGGAGCAGCCACGCTCGAGGAATCTGGGCTTCAGAGCGGCGATACGCTGACTGTGCATATAGGTGAGGTTCACGTCCGTGGCACCAGTGCAGCATCTGCTGCGATCCTCGGCGATCGGTCTGTTGTGACCTGGGGTCATGCTGACTCTGGTGGCGACAGCAGCGCAGTGCAAGATCAGCTGAAGGACGTGCGGCAGGTCCAGGCGACCGGCTACGCTTTTGCCGCCATTCTGGGCGATGGGTCTGTTGTGACCTGGGGAGATGCTCACCTCGGCGGCGACAGCGGTGATGTGCAAGATCAGCTGAAGGACGTGCATCAAATTCAAGCTACCAGGTCCGCTTTTGCTGCCATTCTAGTCGATGGGTCTGTTGTGGCCTGGGGCAACCCTGAGAATGGCGGCAACAGCAGCGCAGTGCAAGATCAGCTGAAGGATGTGCGCGGGATCCAAGCTACCGCCCACGCTTTTGCTGCTGCTTTGGGCGATGGGTCTGTTGTGACCTGGGGAGAAGCCGTTCTCGGCGGTGACAGCAGTGATGTGCAAGATCAGCTGAAGGATGTGCGCCAGATCCAAGCTACTGAATCGGCGTTTGCTGCCGTTCTGGGTGATGGTTCTGTGGTGACCTGGGGCACCCAAAATGGCGGCGACAGCAGCGCAGTGCGACGTCAGCTGAAGGATGTGCGCCGGATCCAAGCTACCAGGTACGCTTTTGCCGCCTCGCTTGGCGATGGGTCTGTTGTGACCTGGGGCAACGTGGCGTATGGCGGCGACAGCCGTGCAGCGCAAGATCGACTCAAGGGTGTGCACCACATCCAAGCTACCGGCCACGCTTTTGCCGCCATTCTGGTCGATGGGTCAGTTGTGGTCTGGGGAAACACTGGCAAGGGCGGCGACAGCAGCGCAGTGCAAGATCAACTGAAAAGTGTCTGCCGGATACAAGCTAGCTGCTACGCTTTTGCTGCCATTCTGGTCGATGGGTCTGTTGTGACCTGGGGTCATGCGAGCTCTGGTGGCGACAGCAGTGCAGTCCGAGATCAGCTGAAGGACGTGCAGCAGATCCAAGCTACCGGCCACGCTTTTGCTGCTATTCTTGGCGCTGGGTCTGTTGTGACCTGGGGCAGGGCATCGTACGGTGGAGACAGCAGTGCAGTGCAAGATCAGCTGAAGGACGTGCGCCACATCCAAGCTACCGTTTGCGCCTTTGCTGCCATTCTGGGCGACGGGTCTGTTGTGACCTGGGGCAACGCCAAGAATGGCGGCGACAGCAGTGCTGTGCAAGATCAGCTGCTGAACTCGTAGCAGAAAAGGCCTGCAGTGTTGTGCTTTGACAAGGCTGACTTGATGTGAGCAGCATCTGGGCGTAAGGCTGTTTGTTCGTTCCCTAAACCTTTTTCTGCTTTGGGGAAGATTCCATGTCGAAATGGCATCTTGGTGCTTGCTTGCCTTTCAGGTAATATAGGGGTCGGAGTAGTTACCAACAACATTCCCTTCTGGTCCCTTCAGAACTATACTCTAATACCCAAACCCTATTCTAACTATTTAAGCCCCAATAGTATGCGGTAGGCGCTGCGTGTTTTTTCTAGCAGGGCTTGCTTGCTTGAAGGTGCAATTTTACCTCGTGTCGCCCGCCTCGGCCTGGCCTTTAGGGTTTCAGGGACATACAGGGCCTAGGTGTTAGGGTCAGGGCTTAGGGCTTAGGGTTTAGGGTTAGGGTTTAGGGCTTAGGGATGCATGTCGACAATCAAGTCCCCCCCCCCCCTCTCAGGGAGGCGTGGAACCCCAACTTTCCCGAAATCTCGACTGAGAACACCCGAAAGCTTTGCAGAGAGGAGGGAGGATGCTCAATGGGTTTAGGGTTTAGGGCTTTAGGGTTTAGGGTTTAGGGTTTAGGGTTTAGGGTTTAGGGTTTAGGGTTTAGGGTTTAGGGTTTAGGGTTTAGGGTTTAGGGTCCCATAGGCAAGGTCGCAGGGATGCTAGGTGCCTTGAAATTCAGAACTTGACCACTTCTACTGGCTGGTTTGAGGTACCCTATATCCCCTTATATAGACCCTTTAAGGGATTATATAGGCCCTATATTCCCCTATTTCTACCCTTTAAGGGAGTATATAAGGTACCCTATATCCCCTATATAGACCCTTCAAGGGATTATATAGGGTACCTCATTCCCCCATTCCCTACTAAGAACCCGGAAGTCTAGCGTAGGCTGTAAGCCCAGAGGGGAGAAAGCCTGGCCCCAAACCTAAACCCTAAACCCTAAACCCTGAACCCTGAACCCTGAACCCTAAACCCTCAACCCTCAACCCTCAACCCTAAACCCTAAACCCTAAACCCTAAACCCTAAACACTCAACCCTAAACCCTAGACCCTAATCCTAAACCCTAAACACTAAACCCTAGACCCTAATCCTAAACCCTAAACCCTAAATCCTAAACCTCCCTAAGCATCGCCAGGCCCTAAGGCTCCCTAGGCTTGAGGGCCCACCCACTCCACTCTCCTGTTTAGGGTTTAGGGTTTAGGGTTTAGGGTCTCCTGTTTAGGGTTTAGGGTTTAGGGTTTAGGGCTGGCAGGAATTTCTTCTCAATAAGATCTACAGCATTGTGAAGAAGGCCGACGAGAAAGAGCCCGCGCCTGAGGGGGCAGCAGGCGGATACAGGTCGTGGGGCGCTGTCTTAGGGCTTTAGGGTTTTAGGGTTTAGGGTGACGAGAGACCCCAAACCCTAGACCCCGGATCCCAGACCCCTGCGCAAGCGCGTGTTCGGCTCGTTCAGGTTTCGGGCTGAAGTTACTGGCCATGCAATCTAGCCTCACACATCCCAAATCCTGCGAGCCCGGGGTCTTTCCCTTCAGACACCCAAGGACTTGTCAGGCTAGCCGCAAACCCTAAACTGCCACGCGAGGTTTATGGGCCCTAGCCCAAACATCCAAAAACAGGGCCGAAAAGAAGGCCTTGTCAAACATATGTTGGGTAAGCGGGTAGTAGTTACTAGGACCCAGAGTAGGCCCTTATTCCTTTTTTTTAGGGCATAGGTTCCCTTAAATGACCCATTAAACCAAAAAGGGCACCCTGTTCAATCCGGGTTACCCTTGGGTCTAGGTTATCCCTAAACCCTAAACCCCAATGTGGAGCCCAAATTGAGGTATCGTGAGGCAGCAGAGGCCTACCTGGACTTGACCATCGGCAAGGCTAAAACGGGGGAGGAGGTTGTTACCCTAAACCAAAACGGGGGAGGAGCTTGTTACCCTAAACCCTAAACCCAAAGCCTAAGCCCTAAACCCGCAAACCCTAAACCCTAACCCCATATTTAGGGGGGTTGGGGTTTGAGGTTTTTTCGGCGTTTTCCGGCTTATGGATTCTGAATTGCGGGTTTAAGGCTTCAAAAGTAGGTTCGGCGGATGAAGTTGAAATGAGCCCCTATCCCCGAAAACCCTCCATGGGATCGCTGCCAGCTCGTTGTCGACCAGGTTTGGTTCCAGGGCATCAGAAGCCCGACCCAGAAGGCGTCGATGCTGGGTCAGCCAGTCGGAGCGACGTTCTTGCGGGACGGGCACAGTGACCGACGTTCTTGCGGCACGGGCGCAGTGACCAAGCTGCAAGCTTCGGAGAGCAGGGGCATGCAGCACAGGATCGCAAATCCGTTGTTCTTGTCGACGTGCAGCTGTGCAGCTCGCAGATCTCCCATAGCCATAGCCATAGCCATAGGGTTTTCGAGGCAGACCGCAAACCCCCCAAGCCCTGAACTCTAAAGACAACTCACATACGCTTGCTGGTACGGCCTGGAATTCTGGGTTTAGGGTACTGGATTCAGGGTATCGGGGGTTTAGGGCTTAGGGTTTCGGACCCTAAACCCTAAGCCCCTAAGCCCCCAAACCCTCAGTGGGGCTTCACGTCTTTGGGCCTTCCCGGCTTGGTTGGTGAGGTTGCGTGCAGTTGATGTGCGCCTTGATACCCCTGAAGCCTAAACCCTGGAGCTGAAATGGGTTTCAGGGTTTAGGCTTTCGGGTTTTAGGGTTCGGGTTTTAGGGTTTAGGGTTTTTGGGTTTGTTTCAGGGTTTAGGGTTTCGGGTTTTAGGGTTCTGGGGTTTGCGATATCAAGGGGCTAAAGGAGGGACCCTTAGAAGGGACCTTAGGGGGTATTTCGGGGCTACTGAGGGATGTAGGGGCTATATAAGGTGTACATATAGGGGTTATATGGGGGAATAAGGTTAAGGGTCCCTTCTAGGGGTCCCTCCTTAAACCCCTTAAGGATACTAAGTTCTGCTCCGGTCTTGGCAGCACAAATAGAACAACTCCCTCTGTCCCCAAGATGCGAAGACCGCGGGCACCTCAACCATAGTTATCAATAAACCCTTTCCTACACCCTACACCCTAAACCCTGCACCCTAAACCCTAAACTCTAAACCCTAAACCCTCAACCCTAAACCCTAAACCGTAACCCTAAACCCTAAACCCTGAGTTATGAGTGGTTCCAACCCTCGTTTAGGGCGCTTGCAGCCTTTTCTTCTTTCACAGATGGTGTGGTGACCGATTTGCTTCCCTCATAGAGCCCAGCGAAGAGCAAACAACTCTAAACCCTAGAAACAGGTTTTGGGGTTTAGGCTTTAGGATTTAGGGTTTTGGGTTTTGGGTTTTGGGTTTGGGGTTTTGGGTTTGGGGTTTAGGGACCCTAAACCCTAAACTTCCAACACGCTGTACTCCGAGTCACCTGGCCAGTTCTCTCAACGATGGTCCCTTGAGGTTTTTTGGGCTTAGGGTTCCCTCAGCCCTATTAGACCATAAGCGACTTTGAGTCAAAGGGGTTAGGGTTTGGGGTTTAGGGTTTCGGGTTTAGGGTTTCGGGTTTGGGGTTTAAGGTACGGGGTCTAATATTTCAGGCTTCGGGGTCAACCATTACGGGAAAAAAAGGAAGGACCCCTAGAAGGGACCCTTAACCTGATTCCACGATGTGCCTGAGATGGTCCCTATATACCTAAGGAGGCCCCAAATAACCCCTAACTAACCCCTAAGGTCCCTTATTAGGGTCCCTCCTTTAGTCCATTGAAACCAGATTTCCCTGTTCGGAGGCTGCGTGGCCCGTCGGAATCGGCTGCGGCGGTTCCATGCTGATGGAGGCTTCGAGCTCTCAACTTTCGATTGAGGGCTTAAGCTTCAGGAGCCTCATGCAAACTAGGCCTTCCTTTCGTCTAAACCCTAAACCCTAAACCCTAAACCCTAAACCCTAAACCCTAGCCCCAAACTTCTAAACCCTAAACCCTAAACCGTAAACCCTAGCCCCAAACTTCTAAACCCTAAACCCTAAACCCTAGCCCTAAACCCCAAGAACCCCAAGCTTGCCTTGAGTTCGCCCGTCGGCTTCGAATGGCTCTCGGCGAATGCACACAAGTCGACCTCATCCTAAACCCTATAAACCCTAAGCCCTGCGAACCCGAAGACTCCATTACATTCTGACTTTATACCTTAATTCCTAGTGGGTTCTCATACCCTAAACCCGCAGCCCTATAAATCCTAAACCTCCATTGCAGTATGACTTTATATAGAAGGTACCCCGTTTTTGGCGACATGACTTCTGTTTCGATTTAGGCTCAGAAGGTGGAAGCAGGACCTAAGTCCTTGATCCCAACGCCCCAACCCGGGTTTAGGGTTTAGGGTTTAGGGCTTAGGGTTTGGGGTTTAGGGTTTAGGGTTTAAAGTTTAGGGTTTCTGCTGCCAGGATGCCATCGGCCTGCACGACCGATTCAACCGCAATGCGCAAGTCAAGGACAGGGATCCCCTGTCTTCGGCTTTGCCGAAGAAGTTTGGGGTCTTTGGGTTTAGGGCTTAGGGATTAGGGGTTTAGGGCTTAGAAGAACTGATTCCTGTACTGTGGGTCTTGAGCTCCAAAACCCCTAAAGTAGGACATTGCAGTCAGGAAGGGCAAGCGGCCCTCTCAACTATCAGAATTTCGATTCACAGGCCTGTTGCAAACCCTAAACCCTCAGCCCTGAACCCTACATAAACTCTAAGCCCTAAACCCCTAAACCCTAAGCCCTAAACCCCTAAACCCTCACCCTAAGTTGAAGAAGTCCGGAACCGTAACTTAGCGACACCAGCACGGTGAACAAATCCCTATCCTAAGGCTCATACCTCTTGACTACGCCATCAGCCCCGGAATATCTAACTCAGTCCATGGCCAATTTGTTTTAAATTAAGGGGGAGAGTAGGGAAGGGCCATGAATTTTCCTATCGTAAGCCTCTCGGATGCCAAATTGAAGCCGGTCCTCAGCCATAAACCCCACGGAACCCTGAAAATCTGCCACTGCATCCCTTGTCCCCCATGAGCCTGAAACCTTAAACACTTAAACCCATTGCCCTCCCTTACGAACCCGAAGCTAATATACCTGAAAAACTCAAGCCCTGAGCCCAAACAGCTTGGTCGCTCAAATCCATCGACGCTCTACAGTGGCCACAGTTCATGCAGGATGTGGCTTATGCCCTGAACGACGAGGTCACCCGCAAGTTCGTGCAGGTTCGCCCACCCAGCGGGCAACAGCATTTGAAGGCTTAGCATTCAAACCTCAAGCGAGTTCCTGAACCCACAAGACCTAAACCCCTCAACCCCTCAACGCCCTAAGCCCCACACCCTAAACTCCCAGAATCCAAAAACCAATAGCCCCCTAGAAGCCCGAAACCCTTACTTTTGGATTGGCACGCCGATTGAAGGCTTTCGGACTCATGTTCCCACATTCGGGTGTAGGGTTTAGGGCTTAGAGGGTGGTGGGGGAGTGAAATTCTGAAGTAAGGCAGACTGACAGCGGTGCTTGGCCTACAAAGACTACGCCTTAAATCCTAAACCCTATAACGCCTATTCACCCTATTCTTTATTCCGTAGTATCGCCTTAAGGCGTAGACCTAGACAAAACAGTTTCACCACGTGCAAAAGAGAAAGTCCGAAACCCTGCCCCTGCAACATGTAGACAGCCGATACCCCGAAGCTGACACGGGCCTAAGCCCTGTCGACATCCTCCAGTCGTACAGTGAACGTGGCGTGAGACTTCGTTTAGATACTGGGGACTGCAAGAATAGTCGAGTTCACTTCATGAACACAAAAAAGGCTTAGCGATTTTAGATACCAGGGGCCCTGGTTCTGTGATCATGGAAGGAATTCCTGTGAGGGGTCTGGTCACGGGAGGCCTAAAGAAGGCATGTCCTAATGCAGGGTTTAGGGTTTAAGGTTCAGGGATGAGGGTTTAGGGTGCTTTCGAAGGTGTGGGGGTTTAGGGCTTCAGGGGTTTAAGGTTTTAGGGCTTTGGAGGTTTATGGGTTGGATCAGGGTTCAAAGGGGGACAGATGCTTTTCTCAAGCCTACTCCTCCAAAACCCAAGCAGGCTCTGAAGCGGCTCATGAATGTGGCGCAGAAGTTCCTTGGACATAGCAAACCGGGGGCTTCATGTGAGATTATCTTCATTTTCCGATGGGTGGTTTGCCTTTACTCCATCGTAGCCTGTACCCCAGTTCGAGGCTGACAGAAGGGCATTTAGGTTTGGTCAGGTTGCTGTATGATCCCTGTGTGGGGGGGTTAACCTAGAACTTGACAATCGTGAGCTTCGTTGCCCCCACAGATGTGATTGTAGCCGACGACAATGGCGGTGCATGTGGGTGGCATATGTTTGTTGAACAGTGGTTTGTTTTGTGCCCCCCGCCCCCCCCCCCCCCCCCCCCCCCGTCGCCGATCTTGCCGGCGCCACGCCAGCTGCTCAAGACACTCGATGAGGAAACACCAGTTCGTTCTACTTACTTACCGTTGACCTCCAACACGGAGCTGTGCTCAGGGGTGGAAACCCACCGCCCCAAGCCTGCCCACCCTAAACCCTAAGCCTAACGGCCCGACAACTGAGCTCGCGTTTGGGTTTAGGGTTTAGGGTTTAGGTTTTAGGATTTAGGGTTTAGGGTCTAGGGTTTAGGGTCTTGCCCGGCTTCAGGGAAAAAAAGAGTTTCGGGCAAAGTTAAGGGATGCGAGGAGACAGCCCCCATGCACCCAAACGGCCGCTAAACCCTTAACCCTTGAACTTCAACCCTAAAACCCCTAAACCCCCACACCCTTTAAACCCTTCAACTCTAAAACCCTTAAGCCCCTGAGCCCTTAAACCCTTAAACCCTTAACTCTGAAGCCCTGAACTCTTAAACCCTAGACCTTAAAACCCTAAAACCCTTAAATCCTAAACCCTAATATCCGAGGGTCCCGTACCTGCGTACTTAGTCCCTGAAGCAAGCGTTTCGGGGCCAATCGGCTTCAGATTGAGGGATCCTGCGGATTGCAAGCTTGGGCTTCTAAAATTTAGGGGGTTGGGGATTTAGGGTTTGAGGTTGAGAGTTTGGGGTTTGGGGAATTTAGGGGTTTTGGGGATTAGGGTTTGAGGTTGATTGGTTCTAGGTTTGTATGGTTGCAGGGTTGCCGGGGTTAGGGATATGATATATGTTTAGTATAATATAGTGTAGTACAATATAAAGATATAGGATACTATAACATGGGTTTGTCCGTTTTTGGGGGGCCCAGGTTTAAGAAGGGCACACGGGTTGCACACCTGCGAAACATACCCCGTAGAATACCCCCGAAAATGCAGGTAAAGTAGCTCATGATGCCATGCCACGAAACATACCCGAAACATGCCCCGAAACATACCCGCCTTTCCCTGATCCCAACACCTGTCGCCCGCCGCCCCCCCCCCCCCCCCCATCATCGAACAAACCCATCCATACATGGTCTCCCTCCTGCCACCCCCCCCCCCCCCCCCCCCCCCCCCCCCCCACCCCACCCCCCCCCCCCCCCCCCCCCCCCCCACCCCCCCCCCCCCCCCCCCCCCCCCCCCCCCCAAGACCGCCCCCAACACCATGGTCTCCGGCCGGCCCCCCGCCCCAAACCCACACCTCACACCCCCACCTAACCCGCAAACCTGTACAAAACTCAAAACCCTAACCCTCAAACCACACCCAGACCACAGGGGGGGGCGCAGGGGTAGCACGGGCGGCCGGTCTCTTAAGCCCTCAACCCCAAATCCTAACCCCAACCCCCCAATCACACCACGGGCCTAAACCTTAAACCCTAAA
The DNA here is from genome assembly GCA_905221605.1 of Symbiodinium natans. Classification (NCBI taxonomy): domain Eukaryota; class Dinophyceae; order Suessiales; family Symbiodiniaceae; genus Symbiodinium; species Symbiodinium natans. Next base: position 398,569 of record CAJNDS010001968.1, read on the forward strand.
CCCCGAATAAATCCTAAACCTTAAACACTAACCCCGAACCCCGCAACCACACCACAGGGGGTGTGCGGGAGTAGGCCCTAAACCTTAAACCTTCAACCTTCAACCCTAAACCCCAATCCCCCAACCCACACCACAGGGGGGGGGGGTGGGGTTGGGATCCAAGGGAGGGAAAACCCTAAACCCTAAACCCTAAAGCCCCAAAAGCCCCAAAACCCACGAAGCCCGAAGCCGCATGCACAGCGCCAGGTACTGGCCGCCCCTCGACCCATCAAAGAAGGCGAACTGAGAGCCACGCCTTGCCCCAGCAGCTAGTTCAGGGTTTAGGGTTTAGGGTTCAGGGTTCAGGGTTCAGGGTTCAGGGTTTAGGGTTTAGGGTTTAGGGTTTAGGGTTCAGGGTTTAGGGTTTAGGGTTCAGGGTTCAGGGTTCAGGGTTGAGGGGGCAATCGTTCGGAGCAGAGCAGTGCCCTCTTTTCTCCTTTTAGGGCTTTAGGGTAATTAGGAGAGGTTCCTTATAAATGCCCACTAAACGTCCCAAGAATGGCATCTCCTTGCATTTTTAGGCTGATAGGGAACAGCCCTGGGCCCTACACCCTAAATATTCTTCGGTAACTATAGCGAACTGGATAGCGACGCTTTAGGAGGTTTTGGGGTGTTGAGGGTTCTGAGGCTCCAAGCTTTAATCTTGCCTTTTTTTGGGGGGAGGGCAGGCGCGGCAGGCGTCGCACAAACATGAGGCAAAGGGGGTGATGATCGACCTGGGCATCTACAGTCGGGTTCAGGGTTTAGGGTTTAGGGTTTAGGGTTTAGGGTTTAGGGTTTAGGGTTTAGGGTTCAGGGTGTTCAAAGAAATCCCTAAACCCTGGATGGAGGGCGAGGTTTCTGGGCGATACGCTCGAGAATTTGGCATGCGTCTGCATAGACCTGGACAGGCGCAACATCTGAAAAAACGAAAGCTTGGAAGATCGCCTCGGGTTTAGGGTTTAGGGTTTAGGGTTTAGGGTTTAGGGTCTAGGGTCTAGGGTCTAGGGTTTAGGGTTTAGGGTTTAGGGTTTAGGGTTTAGGGTTTACGGTCGCATCAACCGGCACGAGCGCCGGGTGCCACGGTTCGCTAGTTGTACATCGCGCATCGCACATCAACACTTAGCAGCTGAATGAGTGCACTTTACACGGGTTTAGGGTTTAGGGTTTGGGGTTTAGGGTTGAGGGTTCATACTATAACCCCTTTCGAACTGCAAGTGTACACTTTTGTGGGGCTCATGAACTTAGCCACTAAGAACATATCTGGCTTGCGACTGCAGGCAACCCCTCAACCCTGAACCTCAACACCCAACATAGATGAATCTGCACGAGTTCTTTAGTAAGAGCCATGGTGGACTCGAAGATTCTGTGTGTACTCTGTTGTTTGTTGAGGGTCCAACCCTGAAGGGTTTAAGGCTTGGGGTTTTGAGTTTAGTGTTCAGAGTTTGGGTTTCGGGATTCGGGTTTAGGGTCTAGGGCTTGGGGCTTAGGGTACAGGACCCATCTTTTCGAGAGTGGAGTGGATGGCACATGATGGCACCCGGGACCACAGTCTTTAGGGTTTAGGGGGGGTTTAGGGTTTAGGGGTAGGGGGGAGGGGGAGAGGGGCAGTTTGGAGTTTGGAGAAGCATTGGAACAGTAGCTGATTCCCACAGACCCCGTTCTCCCCCTAAGTTTGTGACATGTTTTTTGCATTGCAAACACAGATCCTTCTGAAAAATGTCTGACATATGTATCATGTCCACTGCAGGGTCGGGTCTTTGTGCCATTTATTTTTTACTTCGTGCAGGATGGGCACGAAACCCATGTGCCTACCCCTATGACGTATCATGGCGGCGTCCAGGATTGTTAAAGTACGATCCTTTTTAAAACACTAAACCTAACACCCTAAACCCTAAGTGTTTGTGGGTGCGAGTGCTCGACGTGCAAGTGTTCTGGACATACTAGCACATGTTCCTGGGTTTATGCAGTGTGCACTATACTCGACTACAATGCACTAGAGCATTTACAGCACGTTTTCTTCACGTAAAGTATCAGACCACGGGTTCATCCGCATATGCCATGGCAACCTTGACGGAGGAGGCTCTGCGTGCTGAGCTTGCAGCCACTTATCAACAGCTGGCGGCAGAGGAATCCAAGAAACAAGAACTGGTAGCCCTGACTGAACAGGCTTCGAGGCGGCAAGCGCTGCGACGAGAGCTGGATCGTGCGAAGGACCGGTTGGCTACAATCCAGGACTTAAACCATCACAGGCGTCGTTTCTTAGACAATGTTGAAGAGGACCGCGCCGGTGATTTCCTTCCTGGGCACCGGCCTCCTCAGAAAAGGTGCAAGGTGCAAGCAATCGACGGGTCCACCACCAGTTTTGGCAACACCGTGGCCAGGGGTGAATATGTGTGGAAGCTTCAGCAGTTATCCTGGTTGTCAAGCGTGCTGAACCAGCTGGACGAGGAATTCGTGGATTCCCCGGACTTTGAGGTGGGCGGCGTTTTCTTTGAATTTGTTTACAATCCAAATTTTGGTGAGTTGGGAATTGAAGGCGAGCAGCATGGTTCCCTGGCCATAAGAGCGCCGAAAGAAAGTGAAATCCTGCTTCGGTATAGCATTTTTGCCAAGGCGCGTAATGGAGACTTCGTGCAGTGGGGTCAGACTCGCGATGAAGTTCATGATGGTAATTCTGCCAAGGCCTATGGCCCAGACGTGCATGCTCCGGGTTCCCAACCTGCTTCTCTTGGTATCTTCGGCCTGACACATGAACATCTGCTGCAGTCCGAGTGGGTGGAGGATGACACTTTGACCTTGAAGTTCGTGCTGGAAGTCCGGGCATACGAGTTTTGGGACATCGAAGACTCTGACCCGACGCTGGCCGCGGAGGTGCCAAGCCCTACCATGACTAGTGACAACCAGGCACTTCTGGACAAGGGCACGTGCAGCGACGTGCAGTTCCGGGTGCAGGGTGACATGGTCCCTGCCCACTCACAAGTTCTCTGCGCGAGATCTGAGGTCTTCGAGAAGCAGCTGACGGGCGGCATGCAGGAGTCCCTTTCGAAGGAGATCGTGATCGAGGATTGCGATGTGGTGACTTTCAAGCATTTCCTAAAGTTCCTCTACACGGACCATCTCCCTAATCTTCGTGAGCTGAGTGCCCAGTCTTCCAGCGCAGCCGAAATTCCCAAGGATGGAGGGTCGCAGCTGTCGCAAATGCAGGCCCTGTTAGCCGTGAGTCACAAGTATCAGGTAACCAGGCTCCAGAGGTGGTGCGAACAGCAGCTGTGCGAGCAGCTCGCCACCTCGGAGATTTGCAGCGTCCTCCGCCAGGCCCACCTCCTGCAGGCCAAGCACCTCGAGAGGGCGTGCCTTCACTACGTGAGAGCCCACATGACCGAGGTGATCAAGCTACCCGCCTACATGGAGCTGCTGCAAGCGTGGCCTCAGGTTGCCTTGAAGATCAACCTCTTCATGAGCGGCGTGCCGGAAGACGAGGCAGCTGCAGCACTAGAAGCGCTCAAGCCTGCAAGCCTGCCGTGACGAGGGATTTGTCCCAAAGTGGGGCCAGAAGCTATAGAAAAGCCCCCGCTCTTGCTTTCACCTAAACCCTAAACCTTAAACCCCAACCCTTAAACTCGAAGCCCCAAACCCTAGACCATGAACCCTAAACCTTAAACCCTAAACCTTTTCCCCTTCGAACAGTTACCCATGTTGGAAGGGCATGCGCGCTCAAGGTTTAGGTTTTAGGGGTTAGGGGTTTAGGGTTGAGGGTTTAGGGTTTTGGGGTTTGGGGTTTTAAGTTTTAAGTTTTAAGTTTTAGGGTTGGTCGGACTTACAAACGCCAGCAGCAACCCAAATGTAACAGATTCTCTCACCGAGGGAGGTTGTTGTGGCTTTCGAAGGTTTGGGGGCTAAAGGTTCAGGGTTTGAATGCTTAAGGGTTTGGGTTTCTTTTCGGAAAGGGCTCTGGCTATTGCTGGAAAGTAGGATCCTACTTCAAGATTGCTACCAAAGCCATGCCGTCAGTTCAAATGGTATAGGGTTTAGGGTTTTGGGTTTTGAGTTTTGCGTTTTGGGTTCGAAACGCCTTTGCGGTGGTAGTAGTAGCACAACCGTAGCAGAAGCAGTATGATGCAGTGGGATTCACGAGGCCCTGAACCCAAACCCAGGCCCTCCGAAACCCTCCCAGCTTCTCAATATTAAAGCCCCTTTGGGCTCCGACTCAGAAACTCGCAAGTGAGCCCATGACGGAACGGTTCCGGGAAAGGCAGCGTCTAACTTGTCCCTGACCAAGCCTCAGACCCCCAAACCCCAAAACGGCCTGGCAACAGGAGCTGCTTGAATGGTAGCATAAGCGTTGTCATGGTGAGGGTTGAGGGTTTTAGGGTTAGGGTTGAGGGTTTAGGGTGCTACGTGGCCTAGGGCTGAGATGCACAGCCTCCCCTAGATGCCCCTAAACCCTAAACCCTAAACCCTAAACCCTAAACCCTAAACCCTAAACCCTAAACCCTAAAACCCTAAACCCTAAACCTACACATGCAGAGCCAATGCGCCGCATGACCTTGGCCGCTTGGGCCTACCTCCTTAGCCTTCGCGTCCTCGTCGCAGGACTCCGGGGCACTGCTGAGTCCCAAAGGCTTAGGGTCTGGGGTGATGGGTGATAGGGTTTAGGGTTTAGGGTTGTAGGGTTGTAGGGTTGTAGGGTTGTAGGGTTGTAGGGTGTAGGGTTGAGGGTTTAGGTTTGGGGTTTAGGGTTTAGGGTTATGGGGTTATGGGGTTATGGGGTTATGGGGTTTAGGGTTGTAGAGTTGTAGGGTCAGAGGGTGATGGGATTAGAGGGTTGTAGGTTTACATGGGGTTTGTGGCTTAGCGTTTGGGGTTTAAGGTTTAGGGTTCTGGGCACACTACCCTCTGCTTCTCGACTCGTCGATTGCAGGAAACACCTGGAGCAACCTGTCACCAACCAATGTGCCAACCGGCGATTGGCGGAAAACCACACTGGTGTGGGATGCGGAGGACGAGGGCTTCTACATGTTCCTTTGTCATAGTTGGGTACCATTTTAAATTCTTTAGCGTACTTCAACCCTACAATAAGGAATTTTAATGTTATCCCAGCCATGAACCAGGTTCGGTGGCTTGCAGATGACCCCATTTGGATATCGGAACGCTCTCTACTTCTACAGTGCGACCTCAAACACTTTCGGAGGAAAGTCGACAGTTGGTGCGCCTGAGGGCCGTTGGCAGCACTCTGCAGTCCTGGATCCAAGCCACCTGCTTCCAAACATAGCTATTGAAGGGCTCGGAATAATATTACTAAGGTTTTTCCTTTATGGTCCCTGCAGAATCATACTCTACGAACCCCAGAAGCCTATTCTAATTATTGAGGCCCCTATATTCGGCTCTCGGGATGTTGTTATATTTGTCTTTAGGCGCCTAGGGGATTCTGTCTTCACATTCTTGAAATCACACAGTGCTATCCAAGCTCTTCTAAAGTGATCTCGTATGATCGTTCTTGCTATTGATGGGTTGCTAGGTGTCTAATTGCAAACTGAGAACAGCAATAGCCATGTTAATGTTCTTTCTGTGGTCACTGCGATGTTCCTCTGCTATGATCGTTACTACCATGGCAAGGTTTGTTTCTGTAGTTCTTCTGCACATTACCATGTACCCACTAGGTACTTATTACTGTCGGAACCTCTCTTGTTCGGAGCTCTATAATTGCCTGCTTATAGAGGATCGTGTGCAGCACCGCAAAGAGGACCCAACACGTCGCATTCGTCCGCGTTCTTGAGCTAAGATGTTATCCTGACTTACCGTCGTGCCAGTCTCCCATTCTGGCTTGTCGTGTAAGACTGAACTTAGGGTTTAGGGTTTAGGGTTTAGGGTTTAGGGTTTAGGGTTTAGGGTTTAGGGTTTAGGGTTTAGGGTTTAGGGTTTAGGGTTTAGGGTTTAATCCTAAACCTGGAGTGGGGGGCTGCCATGATGATCAGCATGGAAGCTGATACATGCTAGCTCGTCGTATGCTCCCAACTATCGTCTCCTTTGAGGGGTTTAGGGTTTAGGGTTTAGGGTTTAGGGTGTTCTGTTTGCGTATGAAAACCCAAGGAAATTTGAACAAACGTGCTGTTCAGCAATGGTTCTCAGTGGAATGAAGAAACGTCCAGGGTGCTGTTCTCTCTCAGGCTTCTGGAAATTTGCGGCTTCAAAACCTCGCCCTAAAACCCTAAACCCTAATCCCTAAACCCTAAGGGCCTGCACCCCGAACCACTAGACCCTAAGCCCTTAGCCCTAAACTCTTGGATCCCCTAAACCCTATACCCTGAACCCCTGAACTTTGAGATGTTCCCCATTATACTAACGGTCCTTAAAACAGGGATTATACTTGCTGGTACTGCTAGTGCCTGAGGTGCGAGAGTTATGTACATCTTCGGAGGCTTGAAGAGGGCCACCCATCAGTCCACTGCCAACAGCTCCTTCGATGATCTCTTTCGACACCTGGGCCTTCACTTTCTTTCACCCTAAACCCTAAACCCTAAACCCTAAGCCCTAAGCCCTAGGGTTCAGGTTTTAGGGTGCATAGGGTGCACTGTCACATACTTGATACCAGTTCTTGCTAGAGGGTATTGAGTACCTCACATTCCTCTGTATAACCTTTGCGGAGTATATTGGGATATATTGGGTACCTAGTTCCCTAGTGAGCTCCGTACCAAGAACCACTGCGGTTCCCTGTTTCTTACTATTTGCAAGCAGCTGTTTTCAGGCAGAACACCTGCAAAAGCTCTGTGAGGGCTTACGAAATAAGCAACCCCCCAATATAGTTCCCCAAATAGTAGGAGTCCCTTTATAATAAGAACCCCAATAAGGTACCCCTATATTCGGGAACCCCCTTTTGGCGAAGGATACACGCTGGCGACAGACTCGTGGGTTCAGCTGTCGGGTGCGGCATTCGCTCGCGCGAGACACACGGCTGTGTGGGACAGCAACTTGGGCCGGATGCTCGTCTTCGGTGGCGCGGACGATGGCAACACCAAGCTCGGTGACTTGTTCCTTGGGGGCCAAATATGAACCCCAAAATTTGGGGGTGTATAAACTCCTATGAAGGTATATGACTATGAGCCATACACCCTTCTAGGGTTCATTTGGTTCCCAAGGTTGGAGTACCTCCCTGACTCTGACATATGGAGCGATGTCACGCCCGGCGGAGCGGCTCCCCGAGCACGAGTAGGGCATATAGCCGTCTGGGACACGTCATCTGCAGCGATGCTCATATGCTGTGGGCAAGGAGACACTGGTGTCTATAGTGCATACACTGATATGTACGACAGCAGGTACAATGACTTGTGGAGCTACTCTGGCGGCGCATGGACAGAGCTCATAGAGTCAGGCAGCTTCACCCAACGACTTGACGGTGCCGCTGTGTGGGACGCAGCTACCCGCTCCATTCTAGGATTCGGCGGGCAATATTGGAATGTGACCAACATCTACCTTGACTCCATCTTCTTGTACTCCAACAGCACCAACAGCTGGACGGAGTACACAGAAGTCGGACCCACAGCACGCTTCGACCATGCACTCGCCTGGAATCCGACTGCCAGGGAGCTGTACATGTTTGGTGGGTGGATGCACAGCAGTCTGGGGGATGAACTGTGGTTGCTGGCTGGTATGAACCTAGGACCCAGATTAGGCGCTTATTCCTTTTTTGGAGGTTTTTCAAGCTAAAAAGAGGGCCCTTTTTGTTCCTAGGTTACCCTTGGGTCTAGGAACACATCAATGAACAGTACGACTTCGGCCCCTACCACTACCACTTCAGCTCCTACCACTTCAGCCCCTGCCACTACCACGTCAACCCCTGCCACTACCACGTCAGCCCCTGCCACTACCATGTCAGCCCCTGCCGCTACCACTTCAGCCCCTGCCACTACCACTTCAGCCCTCGCCACTTCCACTACCACAACATCACAAACATCAATGACCCCCTCCGGCGCCTCGTCCCAAGAATTCAGTTACCAGTGCAGCACCGGCGGGTTTCGCGTTTGGGGCCAGCTTCAGGTTTTTTTACGGAGGGCCTATTTTTTGGGGTCTTTTTTTTTTTTTTTTGGGCCTTTTTTTTTTTTTGGTCGATTTTCCTGGTTTTTCCTAAGAAAACCACCATTCCCTCCACATTTTTAAAGGATTTGATGCATTTTCGTGGTTTTTCGTACGAAAAACAGTAATTTCTCTGTGGTTTCATAGGAAAGCGTTATTTCTGGTAGGTTTTAGAAGGAAAGAAGGAAAGAAAGGAAGGAAGGAAGGAAGGATGAAAGAAAGGAAGAAAACAAGGAAGGAAGGAAGGAAGGAAGGAAGAAAGGAGGGAAGGAAGAAAGGAAGGAAGCAAGGAAGGAAGAAAGGAAGGAAGAAAGGAAGGAAGCAAGGAAGGAAGAAAGGAAGCGTGCTTCGAAGCCCAAGAAACTAGTTGAAAAACATCGTGTGAGCATTGTGTTTGCAAATGGGGGCGGCTGCGCCCCCCCCCAACCCCCCCGCTTTTTTTTAAGCCGTGCTGAGCGTGCTTCAAAGCCCAAGAAACTTGTTGACACCCATCATGTGAGCAGGGTGTTTGCAGAATGGGGGGCACGCCCCCCCAACCCCCCCCCCGCTTCTTTTAAGCCGTACCAAGCGTGCTTCAAAGCCCAAGAAACTAGTTGAAAAGCATCGTGTGAGCATTGTGTTTGCAAATGGGGGGGGCTGCGCCCCCCCCAACCCCCCCGCTTTTTTAAGCCGTGCAGAGCGCGCTTCAAAGCCCAAGAAACTTGTTGACACCCATCATGTGAGCAGGGTGTTTGCAAATGGGGGGCGCAGACCCCCCAACCCCCCCCCGCTTCTTTTAAGCCGTTCAAAGCCCAAGAAACTAGTTGAAAAACATCGTGTGAGCATTGTGTTTGCAAATGGGGGGGGCTGCGCCCCCCCCAACCCCCCCGCTTTTTTTCAGCCGAAGCCCAAGAAACTAGTTGAAACCCATCATGTGAGCAGGGTGTTTGCAGATGGGGGGCACAGCCCCCCCAACCCCCCCCCGCTTCTTTTAAGCCGTACCAAGCGTGCTTCAAAGCCCAAGAAACTAGTTGAAAAGCATCGTGTGAGCATTGTGTTTGCAAATGGGGGGGGCTGCGCCCCCCCCAACCCCCCCGCTTTTTTTTTTAAGCCGTGCAGAGCGCGCTTCAAAGCCCAAGAAACTTGTTGACACCCATCATGTGAGCAGGGTGTTTGCAAATGGGGGGCGCAACCCCCCAACCCCCCCCGCTTCTTTTAAGCCGTTCAAAGCCCAAGAAACTAGTTGAAAAACATCGTGTGAGCATTGTGTTTGCAAATGGGGGGGGCTGCGCCCCCCCAACCCCCCCGCTTTTTTTCAGCCGAAGCCCAAGAAACTAGTTGAAACCCATCATGTGAGCAGGGTGTTTGCAGATGGGGGGCACAGCCCCCCCAACCCCCCCCGCTTTTTTTAAGCCGTACCAAGCGTGCTTCAAAGCCCAAGAAACTAGTTGAAAAGCATCGTGTGAGCATTGTGTTTGCAAATGGGGGGGGCTGCGCCCCCCCCAACCCCCCCGCTTTTTTTAAGCCGTGCAGAGCGCGCTTCAAAGCCCAAGAAACTTGTTGACACCCATCATGTGAGCAGGGTGTTTGCAAATGGGGGGGGGGCTGCGCCCCCCCCCAACCCCCTCCGCTTCTTTTAAGCCGTACCAAGCGTGCTTCAAAGCCCAAGGGCAGCCCAAGAAACTAGTTGAAAAACATCGTGTGAGCATTGCAAATGGGGGGGGGCTGCGCCCCCCCCAACCCCCCCGCTTTTTTTCAGCCAAAGCGCAAGAAAGTAGTTGAAACCCATCATGTGAGCAGGGTGTTTGCAAATGGGGGGCACAGCCCCCCCAACCCCCCCCGCTTCTTTTAAGCTGTACCAAGCGTGCTTCAAAGCCCTAGAAACTAGTAGAAAAACATCGTGTGTGCATTGTGTTTGCAAATGGGGGGGGCTGCGCCCCCCCCAACCCCCCCGCTTTTTTTAAGCCGTGCAGAGCGTGCTTCAAAGCCCAAGAAACTTGTTGACACCCATCATGTGAGCAGGGTGTTTGCAAATGGGGGGGGGGGCTGCGTCCCCCCCCAACACCCCCCGCTTCTTTTAAGCCGTACCAAGCGTGCTTCAAAGCCCGAGAAACTAGTTGAAAAAAAAGTATGAATCCGATGAAAATATAGAGGGAATGATAGAAACCAAGAAAACGAACCAAATAGGGTTTTCCCTAGGACAAACTAAGGAAAAGCAACGTACGCTTTGATGTTTGACGAAATCCGTCCAAAATGTAATCAGAAGAGGGTTTCCTTAGGAAAAACCAACGAAAACCTTGTTTTTTTTTCAAACCGTGCAGAGCGTGCTTCGAAGCCCAAGAAACTTGTTGACACTCGTCATGTGAGCAGGGTGTTTGCAAATGGGGGGGGGGGCTGTGTTTTCCCCCAACCCCCCCCGCTTCTTTTAAGTCGTACCATGCTTGCTTCAAAGCCCAAGAAACTAGTTGAAAAGCATCATGTGAGCCCCCCCCAACCCCCCCGCTCTTTTTTTTTGAAGCCGCGCAGAGCGTGCTTCAAAGCCCAAGAGGTGTTTGCAAGTGGGGGGGCTGCGCCCCCCCTCCAAACCCCCCAGCTTCTTTTAAGCCGTACCAAGCGTGCTTCAAAGCCCAAGAAACGAAGGAAATGACAGGATATCTGTCCAAAATGTAAGGAAAATAGGGTTTTCCCCCGAGGAAAAACCAAGGAAAACCTAAGGGAATTACAGGAAATCCGTCCAAAATGTAAAAAATAGGTTTTTCCCTATGAAAAACCAACGAAAACCTAAGGGAAATGACAGAAAATCCGTCCAAAATGTAAGGAAAGTAGGGTTTTTCCTAGAGAAAACCAAGAAAATCGACCAAAAAAAAAAAAAAACAAAAAAAAAAAAAGACCCAAAAAAAAACTTCACCCGTTTTGACGACTGCACCTAAGGTGTAGTTCCTGACAGCAGACCCCGCAAACTGATGGGTCGCACCTGTATAGCCCTAAACCCTGAACCTTATCCTTAAACCCTAAACCCTAAACCCGCTGGCGTCCTATCTTGGGAGGCAGTCGAGGTCTGTTGCCTTGGGATTACCTTGTGACGCAAGCTTGGGGGGGAGGGGGGGGGGGGGGGGGGTAACTCTAAGCGCAACCCGCAGCCGTAAACCCTAACAACCCTAAACTACCCCGAAAGCCCGAGGCATCCTAAGCCCTAAACTTTAAACCCTAAACCTTAAACGTCATTCAACCCTAAAACCCTTACAAACCCTAAACATCCCTACTACTCTACACCCCGATAAGAATGCCAAGACGCTGAGCCAAGGCTGACATCAGCCTGGCCGAGTCCGTCCTGGTCACTAAGGATCCCCAAGAGGCTTCTTGCTTGAGGTTTAGGGTTTAGGGTTTAGGGTTTAGGGTTTAGGGTTTAGGGTTTAGGGTTAGGGTTTAGGGTTTCGGGTGGTTTGGGGTTTGGGGTTTGGGGTTCAAGGTTTAGGGCTTAGGCCAGACCCTAAACCCTACACCGTACATTGTCGGAAAGGACTCCCGAACTTCCTACAACCCTAGATCCCAAAACCTCCTGTATAGACCCTACACTGCCCAAACACCTGGAAACCCTAAACCCCTCGGTCTACTCCTCGCTCCTCCTTGGAGCGCCCAACCCCAGAGTGTCCCTGGAGAGCCAACCCCAATTGTTCCCTGGACAATGTGCCCAGCCGCAGCGCGTCCCTGGAGTGCCCATCTCTACAGGGTGGGGCCCCCTTACTATACTAACTGTAGTTAAGGGACTTATAACCTAACTTAGGGTCCTTATAACCCAATTTAGGGCCCTTATAGGTCTACTTATAACTAGGGGGCCCCACCCTGTAGAGTGTCCCTGGAGTGCCCAACCCCAGAGTAGCCCTAGAGTGCCCAAGTCCAGGGTATCTCTACACAGAGAGGGTGGGATGTTCAAAGTAGAATAGATTTTGTTTCTGGGTGGCCAGGTGGAAGTCAATGACCTGCTCCAGATCCCTGAGGCCTGCGTTGTGTGGCTTAGGGGTTTTAGCTGGTTTCAAGTTCAGGGAACAGACATGGTTTAGGGGTAGGGTTTAGGGTAGGGTTAGGGTTTAGGGGTTAGGGTTAACAGTTTACATGTAAGGTTTAGGGTTGTTCAGCTTAAGGCTCAGTAATGAGGCTGTTGGCTGAAGGTTTAGGGTTGTCAATAGGGTGTAGGGTGTGTGGGACACCAGAACCCGAGAATCAGTGCCTTACAGCGTCCAGATACCTAGTGGGACATGTAAACGTATAAGCCATAGGCGGACACTATACTTGACGGTTTATGGGGTGCATATGTTGGCATACAAGTACCTTAAAGAACCCTAAACCCTCAACCCCATAGTTACCCTACTTATACCCCTAGGATCACGCATGAGCTTGCAGGGATTGGGTCCCCAAAAGCCCCAGAACCCTAAACCTCGTAGGATTCTACCTTGGGCCCCTAAGGTTGTACCCTTGGGTTTTGGGGCACCATTTTAAGAAGATCCTAAATGGTAGTATGAGGGCCATGTTAGGAGTATATGAAGGGGAACCTTTAAGGGTACAACCTTAGGGGTACGAGTCTTCATCCCTTGAATAGCGTTGGGGATGGCGTTGGTTTCATTTGACAGGCCTCCTTGGTACGGGCTTGAGGGTTTTAGGGGTCGAGGAATTCAAGTTTTTCGGGTTCAGTGTTGTTGGGTTTTAGGGTTTACGGTTTAGGGTTTAGGGTCTAGGGTAGAGTGCTTTTGTGGTTGTGGGTTTGACCTGCAGTACGACACCCTTATCCCTACAAAGCCCTATAAGCCTAGAAGCCCTAAACCCCATGCCACCATGTGCGGTCCTGAGGTTTAGTTTGGGGTTTAGGGTTTAGGGTTTAGGGTTTAGGGTTTAGGGTTTAGGAGGAAAGCACAAGAAGCCCAGCGATCTCTCAGCCTGAGGACTTCCGGAACGTGGATGCTGCCGCAGCAGCCGCGGCTGAGAGGGAGCGGAGTGCAAACTTGGACCGCGAGGCATCGGGGGTTTTGGTTTAGAGGCTTCAGGCTTCAGGCTTCAGGCTTCAGGGTTTAGGGTTTAGGGTTTAGGGTTTAGGGTTTAGGGTTTAGGGTTTAGGGTTTTGTTTCGGGATTGTTGCTTTGTGCTCGGGGGGGTTGGGTTGAAGGGCCCATGTGCACTAGACATTGTCGAATATTACAGTTCGCAGAATATTCGCGCATAACTAAGGCTTGGCAGCCCAGCGATACCCTGATGCCACATGTTTGACCCCTAAACCCTAAACCCTAAACCCTAAACCCTAAACCCTAAACCCTAAAACCCTAAACCCTAAACCTAAACCCTATACCCTAAACCCTAAACCCGAAACCCTGGACCCTAACGGCAGGGCAGCTTTAACATGGCCACTGGGCTACCAAGAAGGGCTCAACAGCGGGGCTTGCCTTTTGAGAGGAGTGGCCTTTAGGGTTTAGGGTTTAGGGTTTAGGGTTTAGGGTTTAGGGTTTAGGGTTTAGGGTTAAACCTCCGCCGAGCCAAGGGCGTACGTAGAACCATATGAAACAGGGTTTATGTTGCTATCATTGGTGAGTGTGTACATATTGGGTGTCCTTTGTGGGATGCTAATATTCTAAAGATTTACTTCAGAAAAGTAGCCCCTTGCAGGTTCATGAGTACTTGTAAGTAGGGTTATGAGCAGCCCAAGTATGGTTTTATCATGGGTTCCCCTACTACCCCCCTCCATACTCCCCCACAAGGTCCCCGCCCAAGGTTCCCCCCTTCCCCCCTTAAATAACCTGAATTAAGCTTAATTACTAAATAGCCTTAATTATGGGGTGAACCTAGGGGGGGCAGTATAGAGGGGGCAGTAGGGGAACCCATCATGCTGACCATAGCTCCCTGTAGTAGAATACCATGAGCTTGCGTGGCCCTAAACCCAACCGAATCCAACTCTCCAAACTCTCCAAAGTCCCAAACAATCCGAGCCTCGAACCTTTCTGACCCTAAACCCTAAACCCTAAACCCTAAACCCTAAACCCTAAACCCTAAACCCTAAACCCTAAACCCTAAACCCTAAACCCTAAACCCTAAACCCTAAACCCTAAACCCCTGAAGGCTCTGGAGGCAAGAGTGGTGGAGCTCACGCGGCTCCTTGCCTTGGCCCGCTTGCACTCGACGCTTGCGCAGAAGTGGGCTTCGTGTTTGTGGAGTTCAGCTTGGGGTTTAGGGTTTAGGGTTTAGGGTTTAAGGTTCAGGGTTCAGGGTTTAGGGTTTAGGGTTTAGGGTTTAGGTTTAGGGTTTAGGGTACCAGTAGCGGGGTCCTCGGCACGCCCTCAGCCCAAAAGCCCGAAGCCCTGGAATCCCTAAACGGGAGGCTTTTGTGCCGTCTGGAAGGTGGAGCCCTAAACCCTAAACCCTAAAGCCTAAAGCCTAAAGCCTAAACCCTAAACCCTAAACCCTAAACCCTAGTGGCTATCAGGGCCTTTTTCAACCTTGAGCCTCCTTGTGCTGTGCCATGCTGCAGCTGCGAAGAAGCCCAGTAGCCGCTGGGGAACCTATAGGGTTTAGGGTTTAGGGTTTAGGGTTAGGGTTTAGGGTTTAGGGTTCAGGGTTTAGGGTTTAGGTTTCACCGGTAGCACGCAACCCTCTTCTTCCCCATTTTAGGGAGGATTGGTTCCCTGGCAGGCCCCTTGAAACACCCGACTCTTCACAGGTTGCTGGGGAACCTATAGGGTTTAGGGTTTAGGGTTCACAGGTTGCTTCGAAACCTAGCAGGCAGGTGTTGAAGAACCGTTTCTGTTCAGAGGTCGGCGCTCTAAGGATAGGTGCGCTGTTGTTTAGGGCTCTGGTTGTTTAGAGCTAGATTTTTCAGTCTGATAAGGGCTTCAAGTTTATGGCATTCTGATTTTTTCAAGCTTAGGGTCGGCGGGCTATGTGACGCTGGTTTTTCAGGGTTCTTAAGGGAAGGGGGTTCAGGGGGGGGCATGTAACCCAAGGTTCCCTAATACTCCCCACTACTCCCTAAGGCTCCCCAAGCTACCCTAAGGTTAACTAGGTACCTACCCCGCATCCCGTCCCTTAAGAACCCTGATAATGCTTGTTTGCTGCTGTTGATGATGGCTGCTGGGTGTTCAGAGCAACATATCAGACTGCGACTCTTTCGAGCAACAACTCTATGGCGCACTGGAGCCAGTCAAAAAGGAACCCTAAACCCTAAACCCTAAACCCATCATGAGAGTAGGGTTTGGGGGGGGTCAGTATACTACAGAGCTTCCCTTCTGAGGAGCTTGAGTCAGCAACGTGGAACGACCAAGGGGATGTCGATTGGGGGAGGCCTTGACAGCAACGCCGCAAACCCTAAACCCTAAACCCTACACCCTACACCCTAAACCCTCAGCTCAAGATGCTTCCAGCACATCGAAACTCAGCAGCGCAAAGCCTTGCCGGAGCACAGGGCAATAGCCTTTAAGCGTTCGTCTGGCAACTGACGGATTCCTCTTTGTGCTGTAGTTCATTGCCCGCCGAAGGTGCAATTCTCAAGGAGCTGCGCGCTTGCAGACGTCGATTCCCAGGCCAATCGCGCAATCGACCATACTAGTGCTTCTAGGTGGAGAGGCATGGTCAAGCTGGGAGTGGTGGAGGAGGGGTGTGGGAGGGGTTGGGCTCTACGACCCAAAGCAGGCCCCTTACTCCCTTTTTTAGGGTTCAGGTTCCCTTCTAAGCCCCTTTTATAAAAAGCCCCTTTGAACCAAAAGGGTTACACTTTCTATTCCAAGGTTTTACCTTTGGGTCTAGCTGTAGCCCTAAGCCCTAAACCCTAAACCAGTATAAGGGATCCCAACAGTTAGGCTTAGGGTTTACGATTTCGAACAGGGGGCCGGAATCGCAGACTTTAACGCCCAGCCGAGGAAAGCACGGCTGGAGCAGGCCAGCGGGCGTAGGGCTTTGCTTTGCTTTGGTGCCGCTACTCTATTTAGGGTTTAGGGTTTAGGGTTCAGGGTTCAGGGTTGAGGGTTTAGGGTTTAGGGCTTAGAGTGGACCATCCTGGTCAACCCCAAACCCCACAGCCCCCGAATAGTGAGCAGAACTCCCCAAATAGTAGGTAAATGAAACCATGGGTGACCCCCAAGAAAGCCCTACCCTGCTGGAGTTTCGAAGTCTATGTAGGAGGTAGAAATTCGGGTTGTAGTATTTAGGGCTCTGCCAAGAAACGCTCCAACTACTACCCTCCTTTGCCGTAAAGCCCCAAGACCTTAAGCCCCGCGAACAAGCTTCACAAACGCCATCGCCGTGACTTTTCCATGTAGTCTTATAATTCTTGATAGGAAGGTGAGGCACTACATATCCGCCCATATACCCCGTTCAGAGATGATATTTAGGAACGAAGCCTGTGCTTCATAGCTACTCAAAGCCACTAGGAACCTCCTGAGCCCTAAACCTTAAGCGCCGTAAGCATAAGGGTTTCGGCAAAGGAGCCCATAAGTTGCGAGAGCCACCGCTTAGGGTTTGGCATGGTTTAGGATGTAGGGTTTAGGGTACTCTAAACCGTCAACCCAAGATTTGGTTCCACTACCGTGAGTTCGGTCGGACGGCGGAGGTTACTTGGAGGTTCAGGGTTGAGGGTTTAGGGTTTAGGGTTTCGGTTTAGGGTTTAGGGGTGCTTCTAAGTACTCGGTAGGCCTTTGGGACATTTTGTAATTTCCTTATCGGGTTTAAGAGGATCATATTTGAGGAATATGTTTCAGAGGGTTACATGATTTATTTGTTGAAATAAGAATATGATTGATTGTGACTATAGCAACCCGACGGATGCTCATCAGGGACAGCAGTATCGAACACATCGCGAAGATCGAAGACGCAGCGACCCCTGCAAGCACCTTCCATTCAAGGGAAGACTGGATATCGATCACAGAGATCTGCAAGAAAAAGCACTGACTACCGCAGACGAAGTCACAAAGCTTCGCGAGCACCAGGACAGCAAGTGCGCGGAAGAGAACTTCCGTGCCTCCTTGTCCAGAATGTTGATTGTAGTGGTGCTGAGGGGACAAACCCTAAACCCTAAACCCTAAACCCTAAACCCTAACCCCTATAGACCCTAAACCCTAAATCCGAAGCAGGCTTTGCAAAGCCGCCTCGCCCAAGCAGAGCTCCGGTCACTTCAGCCACTCGGGGCGGCGAAGGTGTTGGTTTCGGGTTCGGGGTCCGAAGGGAGGTTTAGGGTTTAGGGCTTGGGGCTTGGGGCTTGGGGTTTGGGGCTTGGGGCCTGGGGTGCAGGGTTTAGGGTTTAGGGTTTAGGGTTTAGGGTTCAGGGTTTAGGGTTTAGGGTCTAGGGTTTAGGGTTTAGGGTTTAGGGTGGTTAGGGTCCGTAGGGCTCGAAAGGGTTTGGGCTTAGGCTTAGGGTTTACGGAGGTTTTGCATTGGGGCCGGGTTTAGGGCTTACCACAAGTACAAAGGATTATAACAAGGGCTTCTGGGGTGCAGCGCTCGGATAGCCACAGGGGGGACCTGGGAGCTGGGGCCGCAGTGGAGGGTTAAGGGTAATTCTTGGGTAACCCTTAACCCTAAACCCTAAGCCTCTAAGCTACCCTAAACCCCTAAACCCCGAAACCCTAAACCCGTAAACTATCCTGAACGCTAAGCCCCTAAACCTGATACCCCTAAACTGCCCCAAACCCTTACACCCTAAACTCCTGATTTACCCTAAGCCCCTGAATCCCAAAGCCCCGAAAGTACCCTTAAACCCTGAAGCCCTAAACCCTTTTCCCTACACACTCCCCTAAACTACCTAAACCCTAATTAAACCCTAATCCCCCACAGCAAGTATCCAAGAACAAGTGAACATAGCCCGGAACCCATACCCCCTGAACCTCGAAAAGGAGAGTCATAAAGGAAGGGGTTTGCCATACCCCTTAATTTCTTCAACCCTAAACCCTAAACCCTAAACCCGAAATCCTAAACCCTAAGCCCGATGTAACCCTAAGCCCGAAACCCTACACCTTAAATCCTCAGCCCAAGGGGTATGTTGACCATTAAACCCTAAACCTTAACCCTAAACCCTACCCTAAACCCTAAACCCTAAACCCTAAACCCTAAACCCTAAACCCTAAACCCTAAACCCCTAATTCTTCGACAGCAAGGACCCTCTACACAGGGCTCCAGGCCAAAGAGCGAACCTTCGACGAGGTGGCGCTGGGAGCGGGTGCCAGGGGGCTGTGGGGTTTAGGGTTTAGGGTTTAGGGTTCAGGGTTTAGAGGGATGAGAAGGAGCAGCTTGGGGTTGAGGTTTTTGCAGGGTTTGCAAGGTTTACAGGGTTCCGGGCTCAGGGTCTACAGAGTGTACACAGTGTTTTGGGTGTATGTGACAGCTTTGGGTGCATAGGGCTTATGGGGTTTGCAGTTTTTTTTTGTGGGGTTTTCTGTAAGGAGGGTCCATGAAGCACTGGGAAGCAAATCGTGCTGGGTCGTCGACTCTTGTTTGTTGATCGGTTTCTCCAAGGGCTCTTACGGGTTTCGGGTTTGAAGAAAGGTGAAGACAATGTGTCAGTCCACCGAAGCGTTTAGAGGTTCGTGGGAGTCTTTACGGGTCCCAAACTGGGTCCGTCAGGGGTCGGGTAAGAATCCAGAGGGCAGAAAAAGTTCAGGGAGCCTCCCAAAACAAAGCCTCGCACCAACCCTGTGGCTTTGGGGAGCCTTGAGATGGGAATTCTTGGGTGATGAGACTTGGGATGCTCCCGCTGATACAGACAATCGTTATAGCACCCTCCCCCTATGATCATCCCGACTAAGGACTGTCAGGAAAAAGGGGGACAACCCAAGATGGGACCCCAACCCCAAGGGTTTTCACTTCCCAAACCGGTCGCACACACACTAGACCCTACCAAGCCCTAAAGCGCCAAACCCTAAACCCGAAACCTTAAGTCATGACCTCCCAAACTCTACACCCTACCTAGTTTGATGAGGGTTCAGAGTTGGGATGTTTCTCCTCATATTCACAATCCTTAATAGGGATAGAAGATTGGGGGGGTACTACAATCCCTATGAAGGACTGTTGTCTCCGGCCGGCCATCCCAACTTCTGAGTTTTCCGATTCCCC
Organism: Symbiodinium natans; assembly: GCA_905221605.1. Classification (NCBI taxonomy): domain Eukaryota; class Dinophyceae; order Suessiales; family Symbiodiniaceae; genus Symbiodinium; species Symbiodinium natans. The sequence continues at coordinate 417,718 of CAJNDS010001968.1, forward strand.
AGCCTGAGGACCTTAAGCCCGAACCGGAGCAGGCCCCCAAGATGAAAGCCCGAAAGCACTCACTCTACAGGGTGGGGCCCCCTAGTTATAAGTAGAGTTATAAGGGCCCTAAATTGGGTTATAAGGACCCTAAGTTAGGTTATAAGTCCCTTAGCTACAGTTAGTATAGTAAGGGGGCCCCACCCTGTAGCTCCAAGCATCGTGGGACGAAGTGAAACCCTAAACCCGGTTTAGGGTTTAGGGTTTAGGGTTTAGGGTATACGACTCTAACCAACTGCAAGGTCGAGGGACACCTGTTTTCTTTTGGGGCGGGCAGGGCGGTTCCCTTGAGGCGCTCCATAGTACCCGAATGCCCGAAGTCGTACAAACCCCTGAACCCTCTAAACAGGGCTCCCAACCGACATCCCGAAGCCAGACTCTGAGGGTTTAGGGTTTAGGGTTAGGGTTAGGGTTTAGGGTTAGGGTTTAGGGTTTAGGGTTTAGGGTTTAGGGTTTAGGGTTTAGGGTTTAGGGTTTAGGGTTTAGGGTTTAGGGTTCAGGGTTCAGGGTTTAGGGTTTAGGGTTTAGGGTTTAGGGTTCAGGGTTCAGGGTTTAGGGTTTAGGGTTCAGGGTTCAGCCCCGAAGCCCCAAACCCCAACCCGAGGCGGCGCAGCTTGAGTTCGCGGAGTTGAAGGAGCACCTCCGCCGCGAGCACGAGGAGCTTGGGGTTCGATACATGTTTCGGTGTACTTGGGGTTTAGGGTGTAGGGTTTGGGGGTTTGGGGTTTGGGGTTTAGGGTTTAGGGTTTATGGTTTAGTTAGGGTTTGGGGTTTGGGGTTTTGGGTTTAGGGCTCAGGGCTTAGGGCCTAAGGGTGAACTTTCGGGTGTAGGGTTTAGGGTTTAAGGTAATTCGGGGTATGAACATGCGGGTTTCGGGCTCAACGTGTAAGGGTTGGGAACATTTGGATCAAGTGCTTAGGATTTTAGGCTTAGTGTTTAGAGCTATCAGGGTAAAATTCAGTCTCAAGGCATAGATACCAGACCCTCACTTTCCGAATTTGTCGTATCAAGGGGACCTTAGGGGTTCTTTGGGGGTTATGTAGGGGCTACTTAGGTATATGGGGACTATATTTGGGTTACAAAGGGGTTCTATCGGGAAATAAGATTAGGGGTCCCTTGTAGGGGTCCCTCCTTGTACCCCTGAATTGTAGCGTTTTAGGCGTTGAAAAGCCTGCCGCTGGCTCAGGAGGAAGTCGCTAAAGCTGGGGGCCTCGATGGCAAGCGTGGCTTAGGGTGATTAGGGTTTAGGGTTTAGGGTTTAGGGTCGTAAACCCCTCCTAAACCCTAAACCCTACACCCTAAACCCTAAACCCTAAACCCCAAACCCTAAACCGTTTGGGATCATACATCCTAGACTAGCCTAGGCCTGTGGAACCGAAGCCGCTTTGGGTTTGTGTAGTCCGAAGGTTGACTTCTGGTGAGGGAGCCGATTTTAAGCAACTGTCGAAAAGCCGGAAACCTCGAACCTTGGGATGTTCACCCTTATGCTAGCAGTCCTTAATAGGGATTCTCAGGAAGTACTCGAATCCTTATTAAGGACTGTTCGTATAGGGGAGCATCCCAACTGAAACCCCTACAGCCCCGACCCCAAAAAACCCAAAACATGGAATGTTCCGAGCAGGCCTTCAGCCTGCCAGCTGTTTGACGCATCGAATCAAGGGACTAAAGGAGGGACCCTTATAAGGGACCTTAGGGGTTCTTTGGGGGTTATTTGGGGGCTACTTAGGTATATAAGGACGATAGAAGGTATACATCAGGGTTACATAGGGGAAGAAGACGAAGGGTCCCTTCTAGGGGTCCCTCCGTATACCCCTTTTTAAAAAGCCATGTTGCCGACTCCCACACAGGACTTGTGGCTACTTCTGGCTCGAGCTGTGAACTGTGGACAATCGCCATGAGCCCATCCAAATGTACCCAGCCTTAGAGTACCTGGGACCCTGTGTTACCTACAGTTGTTATGGGTTCTGCCTACTAAGTAGGGGGTAGTTCCTACGTAAACTGTAGGTAGATCGTGCCCCAGGTATACCAACCCCCCACTTCAAGGCCCAAGAGCCCTGCACGCTAAAACCTCACACCCCCTGCTTTGCACGAGACAGCAGCACCTAGCCCGCCAGAGCAGAAAGAGCGCCAGTATCGTAGGGTAGTTCCATGGTCCTCTTCGTATGGGCCCTGAACGGGGGACCCCTTACACCTTATGAACCCTACACAACCCAAGGATCAAACCCTTTGCAGAAGGTAAGGGACAATATCTAGGGCCCATGAAACTACACTTACCTGGGGCCTTATTTACCGACAGTTTTATGGGTTCTACCCACGAATTAAGGTAGGAAGCTACCCCTAAACCCTAGACCTTAAATCCCTAGACCCTAAACCCAGAAAACTGTAGGTAGAAAGAGGACCCATTGGGCCATGCACTTCCGCCATGGACTCCATGGATACCTCGGTCTCCCCGAAGTACCGAAGGTCTTCGATCCGCCGGGCAGACCCTTTTTTAGGGCACTTAGGGTTTAGGGTTTAGGGTTTAGGGTGTAGGGTTTAGGGTTTAGGGTTTAGGGTTTAGGGTTTAGGATTTAGGGTTTAGAGTTTAGGGTTTAGGGTTTAGGGTTTAGGGTTTAGGTTTGGGCAATCGAAGCCCTCAAATGGGGATCATGTAACCTACCTGGGACTTTTTTACCTACAGTTTGGTAGGAACTACCCCTAAACTTGTAGGTAGAACCCATAAAACTGTAGGTAAATAGGGTCCCAGGTAACGGTTAAAATCCCATACCGCAAACTCCAAACCCTGCGCCCTGCACGCATATGATAACTATTATGTTGTTCTTTATTTAGAACCCTTCCTAAACTCAAGCACCAAACCCTATAAACCCTTAGACTCTACATTGGGGTATGCCCCTTTGAGGCTGCTAGGGTTTGCCTGAGGAACCCCAACGCATTCAAGCGAATCCCTCAACATCATACTAACAGTAGTTGCATTAGCGTTCGTTTAGCTCCTTCTCTGTCCATGAGCCTTTCGCATAAGGGTTTAGGGTTTAGGGTCAGGTTCATTGACGCCCCAAGGGTTGTTTCTTCTGTCAGTTAAACGCACGTTCATTGATTTCATCCTCGGCGTCTGCGGCCCTTAATACGCCAAACCCTGAACCCTGGATAAGCCCCTTTGGACTGTTACCCTAAACCCTGAACCCTGAACCCTAAACCCTAAACCCTAAATCCTAAATCCTAACCCTAAGGACACTACCATCAGCGCCAGCAGCTCCAGCAATGGCTCCGCGACGGCTCCTTGAGCTTATGCAAGGGCACAGGGCTTAGGATGGGTTTAGGGTTCAGGTTTTAGGGTTTGGGGTTTAGGGCTTCGGGCAGTTCAGGGTTTAGGGCAGTTTAGGGTTTAGGGTTTGGGGTAATTATGTCAACCCTGAACAACCCTAAGCCCATGTAGGAGGGCTCCGGGTTTGGAGGGCGAGGTCCAGCGTCCGGCGAAGGCTCATGGATAAGCTCTCCGCACCCTCCCCACCCTAATCTTGAATAAAGGGGACGTATATATCCTAGTACTATGGTTAAAGGGTAGTTGCTGGGCGCGGGCAACCCTAAACCCTGAACCCCGAAACCTGAAATGGTAACACTGCTCCTTGTAGCCTAAACCCTAAAACTTGAGCGCTTAACCCTGCCCTTCCCCCATCCTACCCAAGCCAGATTCAGCACAATCCTTTCACGAGCCACGAGGGAGTCGATTTTTCAGTGCGGAGGGATCCTAAACCCTAAGCCCGAAACCCTAAACCCTAATCCCTATACTCCTTACGTAGGGTTGCATGGTTGTAGGGTTGCCATTGAAGCCGACCACCAATGGCCCCTTTCTCAGATCAGTGGAGTGCACGCTTTTGCGCGTGTACCCAGCTACGCCGCGGCGCAAAGCGAGCTACAGGACAGCATCGTGGCGGAACTGTGGGGTTTAGGGGTTTAGGGTTTATTGTTTAGGGTTTAAGGTTGTCAACTGGCTGGTTCTGAGTAGGGAATGAGGGACTGAGGTACCCTATATAGTCCCTCAAAGGGTGTGTATATAGATATATTCTATAGATATATATAGGGCCCATATGGCCCTAACTAGTAACAGAGGAAGCTGCTGTGTTTTGTAGCCATGAACCTCCAAGTTTAAGGGGTATAAAGAAGGGTCTAGGGGCCCGCGATCTTATTCCCCTATATGACCCCTATATATACCTTTTCTATAGTCCTTATAAACCTAAGTAGCCCTCACATAGCCCCCAAAGAACCCCTAAGGTCCCTTATAAGAGTCCCTCCGCTAGTTACTTGACAAGTACTGTCTACTCTGGCCGCTGTTTTGCAACTGTGCTTCTAGTAGGGAGGGTTCAGGGTTCAGGGTTCAGGGTTCAGGGTTCAGGGTTCAGGGTTCAGGGTTCAGGGTTCAGGGTTCAGGGTTCAGGGTTCAGGGTTCAGGGTCAGGGTTTAGGGTTTAGGGTTTAGGGTAGTAGTGCCTCTTCACCACAATCGCAGCGTGAAACTCTTTGAACCCCGCTGCGGAACTTGTCCCAGGCGCTGCTATTTGCAGAGCTGAAGAGCCCTTCCTCTCGGATTCTCAGGTAAGCTACAAAACGTAGGTTCTCAGCCCAACCACCCTAAGCCCCATAAACCCTAACCCCTCTAACCCTGCGCGCTAACCCTAAACCCTAACCCTAAACCCTAAACCCTAAACCCTAAACCCCTAACCACAGACCCTATACACGAGGCCTTCCAAAAGGGCGGACTGGGGAGATCGGGATCAAAATTGAACCTCGAAGGAGTTTGGGGTCTAGGGTTTAGCCAGAGTCTGGGTTTAGGGCTTGGGGCTTAGGGTTTAGGGTTTAGTGTTTAGGGTCTAGGGTTTAGGGAAGGCATCCCTAAACCCTAAACCTTTGATGTCTAGGGTTGTAGGGCTTAGGAGTGTATCAGGAGATTCATAGCGACGCAGTTCTGAAATTTGCATACGACAACACCCCGTTTTCGAAAGCTCTAAACAGGCCCGAATTCGCTAGTGGAGCACACACTGCCGTACCCTTTTCTTGTAGAAGTTGACATAGCCGGGACCTGAAGCCTGAGCCGCATTCTTGAAACGACGCGCCGCTGCCTCCTGTCTGGTTGACAAGTCAGGCCCGAAACTCGGGAGGCACCCTAAACCCTAAGCCCTAAACCCTAAAATCCGAATCCCTAAACCCTAAGCTGCCTGAATGTGGTTTCGGGGCGTGGGCCTCCAATTCCCCAAAACACCGGCGCTCTAAAGCTAGGGTTAGTTCTCACAATTATGGCCCCTTTGTTGTACCCTAAATAAGAGGGGCCGCTCTACAATAAGAGCCCCCAAAAGGACCATAATCTAGAGAAGTCTTAGGGTTCATGGTCCGCACATGGGCACCTTGTAAGGTTTACTTTGTCGCAGGGCTTGCTTAGGGCTTGTTAGGGTTTAGATGGTTTCGGGTTTAGGGTTTAGGGCAGTTTAGGGTTGAAAACGTTTAGGGCTAAGGGTCGAGGATAGGTTGGAGGCTCAACGTTTAGCGTTCACTTGGCCAAGAGCAGGACCTGTAAGCTGTGCCTCGCCACTCTGCCAACCCAGTGCTTGCCGAACTGCCTGCGTTCAGGCCTCCATAAATCTACTAGAGGGGTCGGAATATTTACGAATGGTACTCTCTCATGGTCCCTATATGATTTTACTATCAGAAGCCCAAAGCCCTATTCTAAATATTGAGGGCCCTTTTGCAAGCCAGTATGAGAGTATGAGCAGTACCCTAAAAGCCTTCGGTACCCCACGGTGACGATTCTAGTGGGTGAAAGTGCTGTGTAAATCGCGTATGTAAACACCACTCAGACCAAGACCCCCACCTTGACCCCCCCGCCCTCCCCCCCTAGACCCCTACCCCTAGACCAGCGGCTGGCGGAGGGGGTTTAGGAGGGCGGGTAGGAGGGATTTTAGCTGCCGGTCCGCCTGTTTAAAACAGCCCGGGCGGCCCGGGGTATTCAGAAATCCGCACGTTTAAGTATTGTCAGCCGGCAAATCCTGGCCCTTTATGGGTTGTTTAGTGTTTGGGGCTTAGGGCATAAGGTAGATTTCTTCATTGAGGGATATGGGGTTCGCCGGGTTTTCGTCCCCGCGTGCGATCGAGGCAAACGCATAGATCCAGACCAGGCATCTCGCTGTCAGGCATTGCTGAGCCGGGGCCTTAGTCTTCGTAGCCCAGTGGTGCCCTTGTGTCTTTATTTTGGGCCTAGGTTTCCTGCAACCAGTAACAAACAGGGTAGTCTTATTATAGTGTTTTTTCTGGGCTACCCAGTGGTGCTCCTGGCTTCTTTCGGGTTATGAGAATCTAGAGCTCTGCAAGCCCTCAGCCCTAGACCGTCTTTGGCCTTGGACGGTTGTCTTTTTCAAGGATGACGAGGCTTGGTGGAGGGTTGCTTGTAACTTGTAAGTCGTGCCTTCGGCGATGCCGTAAACACAAAAACCGAAGCAAAGTAGCACGGCGATCTTGCATCGAATTATCCAAGATATCTCAGGCTAATAGTTCACCGTTGCAACCCAAACCTCGCAAGACAAACAGCCTCACGAGGCTCTCACATTTCCTGTCTGACGCGTGGCTTCAGCCTGTAGTCGAAAAGTGTGCACTCCGTAAACTGTAAGCCTAATCAACCGTAGACTCTAAACCTAAACCCTAAAGACGCTCTTTGCTTAACAAGTCCCGAAAACACAAAGCAAATAGTATTTTTTCGGAGGGGGGTTCTTAAATAACCAGTAGAACGCCGAAACCAAGCTCACTTTCGTCTTTGCCCTAAGGCAGCATCGAGGCGAACCTTGTCAGCAACCATCTACGATGGAGACGTACGGCGTGTTCTGAACTCCAGTGTTGTTGCTCACAAAGGGATCCCACCAAGGCCGCATACGCATAATCAATAGATGTATGTATGTTTATATGTATGTTACATATGTATTTGTATATCTAGACTCAGAGGGAGATAGATAGGCATTATATATACGCATGCATGCATATACAGTTTGTGGATATATATATATATATATATATACGAATACGGAACTAAATTCTAGGACCGGGAGCAGGCCCTTTTTTCCTTCTTAGGGTTGGGGCTCCCTAATAATCCGCTTAAAACCAAAAAGGGTACCCTTTTGATTCCTAGGTTACTCCCGGGTCTAGAATTTCCTTGGGTCCAAAGACCCCCCGAAGAAGAGTTCGTGGAGCCTTCGAGAATCGCGGCCGCGCTCTCACGATGCCCCAAAGCCTTTAAAGCCGAAATCTTGTGGTGCCCGAAACCCTGAACCCTAAACCCTAAACCCTAAACCCCAAACCCTAAACCCCAAACCCTAAACCCGGTTAGGGGCTTACGGGTGCTCAGGACTTCGGGCGAAGGCTTAGTGCTAAGAGGCCCAGGAAGGTTCGGTGCCGGCCGCTCATATCCTAAAGCTGAGATTTTCGTCGGTTTAGGGTTTAGGGTTTAAGGTTTAGGGCTTGTAAGGGTCCATGTAAGTAAATAGGTTGTACCTGGGCAGTGTAGTCCTTTCTATGTTGTCATTTCATGGGGCACATGTCCACACTGATTAGGAACATGGACCCTTGTATGGGCGAACCGAAAGCTCGGCACTTGTGTTTCGATTGTTTATGCCTTCAGCTCAAAGAGATGGGGTCGGGGTTCAAGGAAGGGGTTTGGGGTTTGGGGTTTGGGTTTAGGGTTTAGGCTTAGGGTTTAGGACTTATGTGCGCCTCCCCCCCCCCCCCCCCATGCCCCAGACAGCCATCTCCCATCGGCAAGCCCCATACCTCATCCTAGACCTGGAATACCATTGCTAATTAGTTTTATGAGGCCTTGCAAACGATTGTTTTAAAGAGGTTCCGAGAACACTTCACCCCTAAGCGTTGTAAACCCTAAACCCCTAAACCCTGAAACCCAAAACCTTAAACCCCTAAACCCCTAAACCCCTAAACCCTAAACCCGAAGGCCCCAAGTCTTCAAGTGCGCCTGGAGTCCAGTCAGCTGAGGGACACCTGCCCTCCCGGGCAGATCAATGCGGACTTCTTCAAGCCCGCCGCTGCCTCGGCCGACATACATTGCGGTTTAGGGTTTAGGGTTTAGGGTTTAGGGTTTAGGGTTTAGGGTTTAGGGTTTAGGGTTTAGGGTTTCAGGTTTAGGGTTTCAGGTTTCGGGTTTAGGGGTTGAGGGTTTATGGTTGGGATGTTGAAGCCCCCCCGCCCTCAACACTAAACCCTTAACCCTCTAAAACCCTAAATCCTAACCCCCAAAACCCTCAAACACTACACCCCAAAGTTCGGCAGTCTACTGTAGCACCCCTGGAAAAAGCTCTATAACATGTAGGGTTAGGGTTAAGGGTTCAGGGATGAGTGTTCAGGGTTAGAAGGGTTTAGGTCTAGGGTTGTGTGCCTGGGCTTTGGAGTACTATACTATAATACTTTTTTGGTTTTGGGTTCCCATTATAGCTACTTATACCTAAAAAGTATGTACTTTTTTTTTCTGGGTCTACTCCAGAGGTAGGGTACGTGAGAGTACGTGAAAGGCATTTTCGAATTTCAGACACCTACCTCAGACCTCCAGGCGCTCAGTGGGTGCGATGTCGGTTTTAGGGTTGTAGCTCCAATGTCTTGGGTTTAGGGTTTAGGGCTATAGGGTTTGGGGTCTAGGGTTTAGGGTTTAGGGTAATTTTTAATTTCGTTTCATACTAAAGTGTTCATGTCGTCTCTTGGATCTCGGGCGGAGATTTTGCCTCAGCTTAAAGCCCTAAACCCTCCCTAAACTCTAAACCTGAAACCCTCAACCCTGCCCTAACCTCTCAGTCCCAATGGACCCGTGAGATGCCGGCCTGGGCAGTTGTGTTCAAAATTCACAATCGTTCACCTAAATTGCATTGTATGATACATATGTACATATATATATATATACATAGAGAGAGATAGTAAACATGACATATATATACATATATATATATATATACATGTATTGTATACTGTTTGTTTTACTACATATTCATCAATCAGTAAAGTTTTAGCTTTAAACTCTGTAGCTTCAAGTCCATGCCATGCTACGCGTCTGGAGCCTTTCCGGGGAAGAGCTGGCTGAAGCGCCCGCGGGCGGCACGTTCGAAGACCTGAACGGCTTGAAGTGCCACTTGCGAAGCCGGCATGGCTACCCACTCTGCTTCTTAGTAGCTGAGTGAGCACCCTAAACCCTAAACCCTAAACCCTAAACCCTAAACGGGCTGAGGGTGTACACTTTTTTGGGGGGGGCTTTTGTGAACTCAGCAACTAAGGCCTTCAACAGCTCCTAAAGGATGGCGTCTGCTTGGAGGATGGTGCTCCTTTAGCTGGGCCTCTTGACCTGCAGCTGGTTCTGCTCTCTGCCCTCAGCCCGGAGCAAATGCCTCAGGCGGAACGCGAGTTTTGGGAGCATGCTATCGATACAGGCCATGTGGAAGCGAGCCGTGCTCTGCTGGCAGCTGGTGTCGACAAAAACATGTTTGACTTAACCGGCCAGACCGCTCTCATGTGCGCATCTTCCAAGGGCCACGTCGAGATTGTACGCTTGCTGCTGGACGCTGGTGCCGACCCGAACTTGGAATTCGATGTCGATTGGGATGTCGACACAGCTCTCACGCGTGCAGCTTCCGCGGGCCATGTCGAGATTGTGCGTTTGCTGCTGAACGCTGGTGCCATCAAGAACTTCAAGGACGAGCATGGCACGACCGCTCTCATGCTCGCAGCTTCCGCGGGCCACGTCGAGACGGTACGCTTGCTGCTGAAAGCTGGTGCCTTCACGAACTTGAAGGACTGGAATCACACGACCGCTCTCATGCTCGCATCTTACTGTGGCCACGCCGAGATTGTGGGCCTGCTGCTGGACGCTGGTGCCGACACGAGCTTGATGAACAGGGATGGCGAGACAGCTCTCATGCTCGCATCTTGCAAGGGTCACGCCGAGATTGTAGGTTTGCTCGGACGCGCAATATAGGGTCGTCGGAATAATTACTAGTAGTATTCCCTTATGGTTCCTGTACGTTTCTACTCTAACAACCCCCAAAACCTTGTTCTAATTATTACGGCCCCTATATATAAGGTTTGCTGCTGGGAGGCCTAGCTGGCCACTGAAGCCCCGAAAGCGCCCTCAGCCCTCCTAGCGCTTTGCAGCTCCTGGCTGGTGGACTGGAAGTCCTTAGCTCAAGTGCCGGCTGCCAGAAGGTACCATAAGGGTTTATAGGGTTTAGGGTTTGTAGGGTTCAGGGTTTAGGGTTATCAGGGTTATTAGGGTTTAGGCTCTCTCTATATTTCGATTTCTGGGTGCACCCGAAGGCCAACCTTGCACGGGGTGCATTTCTTTACACCAGGTGCGAGGCCTGTGCTGTTTCGCACCCGCAACTCTCACTGTCTTCCTGAAGACGCTCAGAGTTTAATTCGATGCATCTCCTGCTGCCTGTGCCACGAGGGTACTCAAAAGGGGGACCCTGCTGTGGAGAGCTGACCATGTGAAGTGGTTTCCCAGGTGTGCAGAAATGGTGCCTTCTCCAGCCATGACGAAGCATTGAGGTTTAGGAGCGGTGGGCTTCGGGCCCGGGTTTAGAGACCCTAAAACCCTGAAACCCTAAAAGCCTAAAGCCCTAAAGCCTTAAATCCCTAAACCCCCCAAAACCCTTAAACCCTAAAAGCCTAAAACCCTAAAACCCTAAGTCCCTAAAGCCCGTTAGGACTTTTTGGGTCCTGCGAGGTCATGTTCAAGAACCGGCCCCTCACCCGCTGTCAAGTGCTGCACTACGCGATCATTGACTCCGCGAGCCGCAAGTCAGGTCGCTTGCCTCAGTTCTCCTGCACTTTGGGTTCGGGGTTCAGGTAAATTTAGATAGGGGTTTAGGGTTTAGGGTTTAGGGTTTAGGGTTTAGGGTTTAGGGTTTAGGGTTTAGGGTTTAGGGTTTAGGGTTTAGGGTTTAGGGTTTAGGGTTTAATTAGGGTTTAGACCTGCGATCTCCTGCGCGGTCTCCCGAGCTCCTACACAACTTGTGCCAGCGTAAAGCCCTGAAGCAGCATAGAACGCAAGTAATATAGGGGTCGGAATGCTTTCGAATAGTATTCCCTTAGGGCCCCTCTATAAACATACGAGAATAACCCCTATAGAACCCTATTCAAAATTATTAAGGCCCCCCATGTTGGGTTCGGCCGGTCCACACTAACAGTCACCACCAGCAGACCCACAAATAAAAGCACCCGGTAAATGCCAAAAAATTGACTGAGATTCCTGCTATTCCTGGTGCTATTCCTGGTGCTATTTCTGGTGCTATTTCTGGTGCATTTTTTTGTGCTATTCCTGGTGCTATGTCTGGTGCTATTTCTGGTGCATTTTTTTGTGCTATTCCTGGTGCTATTTCTGGTGCTATTTTTTGTGCTATTGTTTGTGCTATTTCTGGTGCTATTTTTTGTGCTATTGTTTGTGCTATTTCTGGTGCTATTTCTGGTGCTGTTGCTGGTGCTATGTGACTAACAATCACCATCAGCAGACCCACAAAAAACAGCGCCCGGTAAATGCTAAGCTGCTAAAATTGACTGGGATTCCTGGTGCTATTTGTGCTATTTCTGGTGCTATTTTTTGTGCTATTCCTGGCGCTATTTCTGGTGCTATTTTTTGTGCTATTGTGTGTGCTATTTCTGGTGCTGTTTCTGGTGCTATTTCTGCTGCTATGTGACTAACAGTCACCACCAGCAGACCCACAAAAAGAAGCACCCGGTAAATACTAAAATTGACTGGGATTCCTGGTGCTATTTTTGGCCTGTGTGTTATAAGGCCACGGCGTTATTTGACTGTTAGTGTGGACCGGCCGAACCCAACCCCCATGCCTAAACCCCACACCCCACACCCCAAACCCTAAACCCTAAACCCTAAACCCTCTTACCCTCCCCTCACGCGTTTCTCAGGGGAGGCTGTGAGCAAAGTCCTCGCAGCGAAAGCCAACATCAACGCCAAGGCGATGTATGCCACGGTGAAGATCCTTTGGCGGCTTTACGGGGTTTAGGGTTAAGGGTTTAGGGTTTTGGGTGTGGGGTGTGGTGTTTAGGGTATAGGGTTGTAGGGTTGTAGGGTTGTAGGGTTGTAGGGTTGTAGGGTTGTAGGGTTTAGGGTTTTGGGCTTAGGATTAGGTTAAGGGTTTAGGGTTTAGGGTTCAGGGGTGAAAGAACGCATGGCGGGTTTTTGGACGGGATGCTTCGGGCAGACGATAAACACGTGTCCCGTCGTGAGCCCATCTCAGGACAACGGAAGACAAGCAGCAGGCCGGACGATAAGGGTTGAGAGTGTAGGGTTTTGGGGTTTAGGGTTTAGGGTTTGGGGCCTTGGGTTTAGGGTTTGGGGTTTAGGGTTTAGAGTTTAGGGTTTTGGGGTTTAGGGTTTAGGGTTTGGGGCTTTGGGTTTAGGGTTGCGGTGTAGGGTTTCAAGTGCATTTCATAAGTTAGGGTCTAGAGGCAACCCTAGACCCGCAGGGAACCTCAAACCCAAGCTCGGCTCCCGTTACCCTCATGTCCGCCTCAACCCTGGACCCTAGAACCCTTGACACTTCAGGGTTTAGGGTTGGGGTTTGGGGTTTAGGGTTTAGGGTTTAGGGTTTAGGGTTTGGGATTTGGGGTTTAGGGTTTAGGGTTTAGGGTTTAGGGTTTAGGGCTTAGGGCTAACCCATGCAGTGCTTCGACTTCCTTAGCCGCACCCCCCGCCCCCACCGAAGCTCCGACGCTGAGACTCAACATACCCCCGAAGCCTTCACAGGGCTTATCTTGGTAGCCCAGCCAGTGGTACCCTTTTCCCCTTTTTTTGAAATGAACCAAAACAAAGGGTGCCCTTACTTCAGCATGGTTACTGGGGTACCAAGTTACAAAGGCCTAGGGCTTGTAAGGGTTTAGGGCTTCGAGTAGTTTAAGCCCCAGACATTCTCTCAAAGCCCTCACCCCCAAGCCCTAATCCCTGTAAAGCTGACCCGGGGCTCCATTTACCTACAGTTTTCCCAGGAAATACCCCTGAAAGAGTAGGTAGAACCCGTAAGACTGTAGGTACATAGGGCCCCAGGTAGATCCATGAAGCCCCTAACCCCGAAACCCTAACCCCTAAACCCTAAACCCTAAACCCTAAACCCTAAACCCTAGATCCATGAAGCCCCTCGAAGGTGATCTACGAGACCGAACTAGAGGCTGTTCACATTGCGGCCGGTCTCGGACATCTGGAAGCCTTGGAGGCAGGTTTAGGGTTTAGGGTTTAGGGTTTAGGGTTTAGGGTTTAGGGTTTAGGGTTTAGGGTTTAGGGTTTGGGGTTTAGGGTTTAGGGTTTAGGGTTTTAAAGGGGCTTTCATGGCCTGAGGTTTATGGGTTTGGGTTGAGGGTTTAAGGTTTTTTTGTTGGGTTCGTTTTTCCCTTTTTTCCAAGCCAACAGGGGGTCAGAAAGAGGAACCCTAAACCTCAAAACCCTCTAAACTATAAACCTCAAACCCTAAACCGGTTGGGACGGATAGGGTCCTACACAATTGAGGGTTGTGGTTGTTTTTGAGAAGTCTGTGGCCTTCCAGGGCACCTTATCCCCCGACATGTTCCACCGCAGTAAGGGATATAAGGAGGGACTCCTACAAGGGACCCTTATGTAATTGTATTCCCCTATAGAATCCTATATACACCTTGTATAGTCCCTATGTAATGCAGTCCCTAAACAACCCCTGAATAATGCCTAAGGACCCTTATGAGGGCTCTTCCACCGTCCCTTGAAGACTTAGTATTACTTTATTTGTAGTATACATTCTCGGGTATGCCAGAGTACATGATGTTATATTGGAGCATACGACAGACTATGTCTATGTCATCTGCTTAGTATATTTCTAGTCTGCTGTAGAATGCTACTTTGTGTCTCAGTGTCGACTATACTTCTTGTACAGTCCAATAGAGGGGACATAGTTATGACGTATGCTGGGTATTAGTGCTGTGGAGTTGTTGGATGAACAACAAGGGGCGAGACGCGTAGTAGGGATTGACAGTCCCAGTCGAGCTTCAAGGATTTCGGGTTAAGCGTCGAAATGCTACCTGGGAGTCTTGCTACCTACAGTCTTTTTAGGAACTACCCCTCAATTTGTAGGTAGAAGGTTCTTCTGTGCCCTGAATATGGTCCCTTACCTCCTTCAGCTGGGTTTTGGAGTACTGTACTTTAATACTTGTTTTGGTTCTGGTTCCTATTATAGCTACTTATACCTAAAAAGTATTTACTTTTTTCCAGGGACTACTCCAGGGCAGGGCTAAAGGGCTCTGACCTACGGGCCCTTTGGGTTTATCAGGTGAAATAAGAGGTATGTAAGGGGGTCCCCTTCTAAAGGGGCCATACGAAGCCCTAAACCCTAAACCCGAAACCCTAAACCCTAAACCCGAAACCCTAAACCCGAAACCCTAAACCCTAAACCCTAAACCGGGTGGCCGAGGCGCTGCTCAGTGAAGCTGGTGACGATGCCGAAGGCCACTGCGAACTCGAAGCCCTAGTTTACGGTTGAGGGTTTCGGGTGTAGGGTTTAGGGTTTAGAGTTTAGGGTTTAGGGTTTAAGGTGGTTTAGGGTTTCGGGCTTATAGAGTGTGCTTCGGGATTAGCCAGTTGAAGTGTAAGATGCGACCGGAATCGTTTTTTTACGCTTAAGGGTTCAATGGGCTTAGGGTTAGGGTTTAGGGCTTAGGGTTTAGGGTTTAGGGCTTAGGGTTTAGGGTTTAGGGTTTGCGGAAGTGCTCGCTTCAGCGTCACGTGGTCAGGAGACAGACGTGGACCCCTCCCCTCTTCCTCTTCCGGGCCACGGCGTACTGCAAGCCCATTCCCATCCTTGCATCACACACTGCACAGACAGAATTCCTACATACTAAACTAGCCTAAGCCTTTAAAACCCTAAACCCTAAACCCTTTAAAACCCTAGATAAGCGTGCTCACTCACCCGTGGATACCTGTGCCTCACATGGTCCCCGGATAGGCCCCGAGGTGCCAGAGATAAGCCCCATCAGGTACGCTTAGGCTGAAGCTTGGGACTGAGGGTTTAGGGCTTAGGGTTTAGGGTTCAAGGTTTAGGGTTTAGGGCTTAGGGGTTAGGGGTTGGGGGGCTATGGTTTCGGGGTTAGTGTGGTACTTGTGAGGGGTCCAGGTAGGCCGAAACCCTAAGAACCCGAAACCTCAAACCCGAAACACTTGCCATGAAACGCCACAAGCCTTTCAGCCTTTCAGCCCAAAACGCTAAGCTGCTTCAAACCCAAATCTTACTGAACCCTCAAACCCCAGAACCCTAAACCTTCAGAACCTGAACCGCAAACCCTACAACCCTAAAACCTGAAAGCCTAACCCCCAAAGCCCTAGGCAGCCGCCTAGACCCTAAACCTCAAACCGGAACCAAAATACATCAATCAGCTTTATCAAGAGAGGCTCCTTACAGCCCCCCCCCGCCCCCCCCCCCCTCGTCCTTCTGATCCTACAACCCCATAAAGCCAGAAAAAAACACTAAAGCCCCAAACCCTGAACCTTCAAATCCTGATTAGACCCTGAAGCCCTCGACCCTAAACCCTAAAGCCTAAACCCTAAACTCTAGCCCTAAACTCTAAACCCGAATTGCAAGAGCCAAGACGCGAAGGCATGGTCTCCAGATTTGCAACTGCACGGGCCCTGGAAGCTGTCGGCACTGCCATGAGAGAGTTCAGAAGGAACCAGAGAAGAGGGGTGCAGGGTTTGGGGTTTAGGGTTTAGGGTTTAGTGTTAGGGTTTAGGGTTTACGGTTTAGGGTTTAAGGTTGAGGTTTCCATGAGTAATTAGGGCTTACTGAGGGCTTCCTGAAGTGCGGGTTTCAGGGCTTTGTATTTACTTGGAGGTTCATGGGTACTTATAAGTGGGGTTCTAAGTAGGGTAACAATGGTTAGAACCTTACTACCTGCAAATAACCCCCAACCCTAAACCCTGCACCCTGAACCCTAGACCCTACTTATAAGTACCCATGAACCTCCAATTAGGGTTGTTGATCTGCATTTTTCAATTTCTTGCGCAACAGCTGCTGGAGACTCAAGCTGGTGCAGGGTTGGCAGTTTAGGGTTTAGGGTTGAGGGTTTAGGGCTTCTCCCCGGCCCACTTTCTTTCAGAGCCGATAAGGTCAGGGACCGCATCACAAGCAGGGACCCAGGACAGGACTATAATTCAGCACACGACTCCAAACCCCATAAACCCCACAAACCAACACATCCCCAGAAACCCAAGCCCTCAGGGTTTCGGGTTTAGGGTTTAGGAAGACCCTGAACCCTTGAAACCCTACACCCTAAACCCCAAACCCCAAACCCTAAGCTCCAAACCCTTGCGGACCCTGCTTTGGTCCAGGTGAACGTCCATGGCAACCCTCGGAAGCATGATTTTTACAAGCCTATCCACGACGCTGCTCCGTGGCCGATTAGACCAGGGTTCAGGGTTTAGGGTTTAGGGCTTAGGGTTAGGATCCTAAAGCCCATGTTCCAACTTTCTGGAATTCATTCTGGGGGGGTTAGGGAACTTAGGATTGAGGCTTAGGGTGTTCAAGTCTGAGTCAGGTGGCAATTTGGATCTTGATTTAACTTAAATCCTACACCCTAAGCCCTATTCATAAGCATACCCTGCTCTTGACTCCGGGCATGGTTGAAAAGCTATATATGCCGCTAGTGCAAGCAAAGACATAGGAACCGCAACTATAAAATCTGTGTCGGGCTTTAAGCACCGTTATCCCCCCAAGGTCTACCCCAGGCCCTGTGCAACCCTAAAACCCTAAACCCTAAACCCTAAAACCCTAAAACCCTAAACCCTAAAACCCCAAAACCCCAAAACCTAAGCCCAAGCCCTGAAACCCTGACCACAGACTCAGAGGGCTCCAAGGGCTGCATTCGCAAGAAGTCAGCGGATTTTCGGGGTTTGGGGTTTAGGGTTTAGGGTTGTGGGGTTTGGGGTTTAGGGTTTAGGGTTTAGGGTTGAAGCATCAGGAGTTGTAGGCTTAAACCCTAAGCCCTAAGCCCTAAAACCCCGCAACCAAGGCATACCTTGGCCAGAAGGACGCCGTGGCTTTGGCTGCACTCGCGTGCCGCGTGCAGCGTGCACGCGCCGGGGGTTAAAACCGAGTTTCTGGGTTTTGGGGTTTCAAGATTTGTTTTTGGTCGAATAGGGTTTCTCGGGCTTTAGGGTTTTAGACTTGGGGCTTTCACAACTTGTCTGGGGATTTGGGGGTTTAGGCTTACATATGGGTGAAGGGCATTAGTGCCTTAGGGTGTAGGAGTCGTTTGAGTTTAAGGGTTGTGAGACTTGCAACGGCGTTGTAAGGTTTAGGGTTTGGGGCTTTAGAGTTGTTAGGGCTAGGGTTTTTGAGTGTTAGGGGTAGGGTTTCGGGTTTTAGGGCTTTGAGTATTATTTCGGGTCTTCTGGGCTTTGGGGGTGGGGGGGGGGGGGGGGTTCATTGCAAAGTTGTGAGGGGAAGGAGCTGGGAGAACCGATAGACCCTAAACCCTGAACCCTAAACCCCAAATCCGATAAACCCTAAACCCTGAATCCAAAACGCCGGATACCTACTCCCCCTTTGGAGCCCCCCCCCCCCCCCATCCATTAGGGACCCTGAACCCCAAACCCCAAACCCTAAACCCTAGACCCTAAACCCTAAACCCCAAACCCTAAGCCCTAAACCCTAACCCCAAACCCCAAACCCCAAACCCCAAACCCTAAACCCCAAACCCCAAACCCTAAACCCTAAACCCCAGACCCTAAACTCTAAACCCTAAACCCCAAACCCTAAACCCACGTCGAGGTCCTCTGGCTCTTGGACCACCAGGCTGCGGCAGATGCCGTCAACAAGGACTGCTCTCGAAGTAGGCAAGATAGGGGTCGGAAGAATTTCTGATTTCCGGGTTTAGGGTTTAGGGTTCAGGGGTCGGAATAATTACGCACGGGATTCCCTCAGGGTCCCTTTGAAGTTTTTCCAGAATAATCCCCTAAAACCCTGTTCTAATTATTAAGGCCCCTACATTCGGGCCTCGGGATATGTGATATTTCCGCTTAGGGTTTGGCCTTAAAAACTTGAACCCTAAAGGGGTGTTGCCCAACACCTTGTTTCCATTCTTTGGGTCAATCTTCAACCTTGCGCCCTAAACCCTAAACCCTATAAACCCTAAACCCTAAACCCCAGGCCCTAAACCCTAAACCCTAAACCCTAATCATGTGAGAAACTGTACCCAAGGTACCCCCCAGGTTACAGGGCGGCCTATTGCACCGTGCTGCAGGTTTTGGCCAAAGCCCCTCCTAAACAAAGGCCTTGGGGTTCAGGGATCTGTTTTTTTTTTAAATACGGAACCCTAAACCCTGAACCTGGAAACCGTAAACTCTAGACCTTGAACCTTACAACTCTAAACCCTAAACTCTGAACCAGCGCCAGGTTCAGGGTTCCCCAGACAGACCTTTGGGCTTCAGGGAACCCTGAACCCTGAGCCCTCCCCACCCTCGGGTTGGGGTTGTTAGATTTAAACCAAACTCTTCTCCTCGCGGGGCCTACTCCTCGCCCGTCTCCCGTATCCCACCCCATCGTACCAGCAGAAAGCGCCCAAACCTGGAGTAGCCCCAGAGGGTAACTGGAGTGCCCAACCCCAGAGTATCCCAACCCTAGTTTTTTTCAGAGAATCCCTGGAGGGTTTAGGGTTTAGGGTTTAGAGTTTAGGGTTTAGGGTGCCCGCTGATAAACCTCAACGTAGGTTTGTTGTTGTCGTGGGCTCTGTCGTGGGTGCACGGTTTGAATGGAGGGTTTAGGCAGTTACCAAAGCCCTCAAACCATCCATGCGTATAGCTCCAGCTTGTATATGGAAAATGACTATGGGGGGTTGGGGTTTGGGGGTGTACTTGAAGGTTCATGGGTACTTGCAAGTAGGCTCATAAGTAATTACCCCAATCAAGGTTAGAACCATAGTTCCCCAAAACCCTAAACCCTAACCCTAAAACCTAAACCCTATCCCTAAAACCTAAACCCTAGAACCGTAAACCCAGTTAAAAGTACCCCCACTTCTAACCCGCTTATAAGTACCCATGAACCTCCAAGTAGAGTTCGGGGATTCTGGTTTTTGTGGCTCCCCAACCCCTATCAACCCTAAGTTCCCAACCCTAAACCCTAAACCCTAAACCCTAAACCCTAAACCCTAAACCCTAAACCCTAAACCCTAAACCCTAAACCCTAAACCCTAAACCCTAAACCCTAAACCCTAAACCCTAAACCCTAAACCCTATCCGGGATTCCAGGACGGCAATACTCCTCTGCATTTCATCGCGCTGGTGGCAGGCGCTCTTCTTTCAGTTTGCGGGTTGGGGGGGCCTTTAGGGGGTGGGGTGGAAGGCTCAGGTCTTAGTAGGGTAAGGGGTAGGGTTTGGGGTTTGGGGTTTTGGGTTTTGGGGTTTGGGGTTTGACGTTTGGGGTTTGGGGTTTGGGGTTTGGGGTTCAGATTTCGGCTTCAGGGGTGCTAGGTAATTGCAATGCTAAGGCGTGCTTACGTGGTGATGTTCTGAAGTTGTGAAGACTTGGGTTCATGAAAGTTCCCCTCTAATCCCTCGCCCCAAATCCCGTCAAGCCTCCCCCTGCGACTGCACCCTCCCCCCCCTCCCCCACCCCCACAAGTTCAACTCCTAGACCCCCGGAGCCCTTATTCAAACTTCCTTGAAGCACCAAGTGGCCTCTACCCATGGTCTGAGGGATTGCACCTGGCTCCCCCTATACCCTAAACTTAAATCGCGTCCAACTCCCCAGGCCCCTGCACTTTATAGACCTATCTCCTAAACGCTAAACCCAACTATACCCTGTAAGTCTACAGGTTAGGGTTTGGGGTTTCTACTCATACACAACAAAAGCAGTGCTTCCCAAACCTTTCAGCCGAAAAGAACCCTAAACTGAAATTGGGCGAGGGCGCGACGGCCTCAGGAATGAGGCGGTAGAAGAGGTGCGCCAAAGCTGCTCAGGGTTTAGGGTTTAGGGTTTAGAGTTCAGGGTGTTGTGTATAGAGTTTAGGGTTCAGGGTTTCGGGTAAGGGGCATTTTGGATCTCGCAAGGCACGTGAAGTTCGCATGGGTATCCGAAGCCGAGGTAGGGACGGCCCCTTCATACCCTAAGCCTTCTACTAGCCATACACACCCAAGGGTTTGAGGGTTTGAGGGTTCTAGGGGTTTTTAGGGTTTTAGGGTCTACTTGGAGGGTCATTGTCATGGGTGTTATACGTAGAGTAGAAGTAGCCGAAGTAAGGGGTTTTAGGGTTTAGGGTTCAGGGTTTAGGGTTTAGGTTTAAATTTAGGGCTCCTTGCCCTACTCGTATCGAAACCAAACATGCCCTCACCCCGTGGGAATGACCCAAGCCCGAAGCGGCCCTAAACCCTAAACCCTAAGCCCTAAACCCTAAACCCTAAACCAGTCTCCACCGGTCCTTGCCTCAAAAGCAAAGGTGCAGATGATACATATATAATGTTGACTTCGCATTAATAACCCCCCCCCCTTCATTGATCAATCTCTCCGGCCAGGGCCTCCTCAATAATGTTCGCCTAAATCCTGGTAGGACGTACTATTAGTTTTAGTATTAGGTAGTAGCACCACGCCCGTAAAAAACAAATATTCCGGGTTGGATTTTACAATTGTGGCGGGTTACAATATTGTGTTCCGGCAGCTGGATTTTACAATTGTAGCGGGAATCATTAATGTGAAGTCAACATTACATATATACATATACATACACATATGAAACAGGGTTTATCTTACTGGTATTGGTGAGTGCATATAAGGTTCCTTGTCAATATTGGTGAGTGTATGTATTGGGTGTCCTTTTGGGGGTACAAGAAATGTATACTCTACTTCAGATGTACTTGTTTATCTTATTTTGTATAAATTGCAATTATGTACTAATACATTTGGATTAAAAACAAGTAATAGCCAAACATATTGCAGAATACATACCATGTACTATATTGCAGTACTTCTTACATACACTACAATAGAACATATGCTGTTCGGGTGTCTAAGTATCTACTGGTACCCCGAGTAGGCCCTTATTCCTTTTTTTTTAGGGTTTAGGGTGCCTTATAATCCCTGTTAAAACAGAAAGGGCACCCTTTTTATACCTAGGTTACTCTTGGACCTAGCCCGAAACTTTAAACCCCAAACCCCAAACCCCAAACCCTAAACCCTAAACCCTAAACCAGAGTAAGGGATCCCAAAAGGTCGGCGAGGTTGCTTGGGCTGAGGGTTTCAGATGTAGGGCTTGCGGAGGTTGTCATGGAGCTGCTGAATCGGAAGGCAAGCCTAGATGTGACCTGCCTCGACTGGAGTGGGGTTAGGGGTGGGGGTTTGGGAGCGACCCTGAAGCCTAAACCTTAAGCCCTAAGCCCTAAACCCTAAGCCCTAAACCCTAAACCCTATACCCTATACCCTAAAGCCTACACCCTGTAGGAGCCTTGGAAAAGGTACCGCGCCTGGCCTTACACATCCTCAAACCCCAATTAGACCCTAAACCCAGATATGGTGCTTCAAGGTGCATTTTTTGGGTTTTGGGTTTCGGCTTTAGGGTTGAGGGGGGTTAGGGGTTTAGGGTCTGGCTTTAGGGGGGCTTAGGGATTTAGGCCTTTGTGCGGTTCGGAAGTATGTCCCCGTCTTCCCTCGGTCATGGAGAAGATGCTACGTTCCCGGAGGGCCGCAGCAAGCTGGAGTACGCCCTGGGCTGCAAATTCGTCTTCCACAACAGGGAACGGGTGGATGTCGATGGCCACAGCTTCTCCAAGCCTTGGCGCAATGCATCGCAATGCCATCTCCTGCGGGGCTGTTTGGAACAGAAAACCTTACTTGCTTGAAGGCTCATGGGTACTTGGAAGTAAGGTTTGGGTTTGGGGTTGTAAGGAAGGTTATGGATATCCTAACTGAGGTTGTAACCTGTGATGGCGAACCCTACCTCTACGTACCCATGAACCTCCCAGGTAGCCAAACCTATGGTCCTGTTTACCGGGTTGCTGTTGAGGTACGTAAACGAAGAAACTTTCCAGAAGAGGGATATACTCATCCAGTACATAAACCGGGTTTTCTCATTCTGGCTACTCTAGGGGCCTTAATATTTAGAATAGGGTTTCGGGGGTTCTGTAGTATAATTACAAAGGGGCCATAAGGGCGTACTTGTTAAAAACATGTTTTTCCGACCCCTATAGTACTTCGGCGAAGTTAGTGGCTAAGTTCCTGTAAGTGCACACAGTCTAGGGCTTGGTCAGAAGGGTGCCGGCCAACCCCCCCGGGACACGTAGTAGTGTAGGACATGGAGTAGACACTTAGTTCCTTTTTAGAGGGTTTAGGGTTTAGGGGTTCGGGTAACTAGGACCCAGAGTAGGCCCTTATTTCTTTTTTTTAAAGGGTTGAGGTTCCCTTATCATCCCCTTAAAACCAAAAAGGGTACCCCTTTTGTTCCTAGGTTACTCCTGGGTCTAGTAGTAAAATTCGCCTTTTGTAAGGTTAGGACCCCCTCAATGGATCTGTTTAAACAAAGAAGTAGTTGTTACTGGGAGCCTCGAATATTTTTTGCTGGGTCTTAGTAAGGAGATAAGCTGCCCTGCAGAATCCCTTAAAGCGATGCATATCTGGAAAGTATACGGGCATCTACTTCGCCAATTACCGACTGAGAACCAGTAAGTTGCACCTGTTCTTCGGGGGACGATGAAAAGGTTAGGGTTCGTAGGGTTTGTACGTTTTTGCAGTGTTTTCAGGGTTTGTAGGGTGCAGCGTTCAGGGTTTAGGTTTAGGCTTAGGGTTTAGGGTTTAGGGTTTAGGGCACCTTCCGGAAATCAACGGTTCCTGAATGACAGAGGCCCGGTCCTACAGCGCGCAGGACCCCTATCCATGTGCGCGGGCCTGAGTCCTTAGGTTCGGGGGGTTTAGGATTTAGGATTTAGGGTGTAGGGTTTAGGGTTTAGGGTTTGGGGTTCATAGGGTTGAGGGTTTTGGTTTAGGGTTTGGGGTTTAGGGTTTAGGGTTTAGGCTTTAGGGTGGGTTTATGGGTTTAGGAGCCACATGATCCTGAATTGAATGGTATGTGGTCCATAAATTCTGCGTTGTCCACAAACCGGCCTTCCGCAAAAAACTGGGCGCGGGGCAATGGTTAGGGTAACCCTAAACCCTAAGCCCTAAACCCTAATGCCTTCCTGATGACTCGACAAACATCCTCATGAATCGGAGACCACGGGGGTTTCCACCCAACGTGGCGTTGCTGTGTAGCGATGCGCCTGGAGGCCTTTCAGGGATGTTAGGGTGTTAGGGTTTAGGGCCGTTTGGGGTGCTTGCAGCAAGCGTTCTTGGCAGATATAGTTGCATTTTCACTCCTTTGATTAGATAAACTTTTAACTGATAACTTATGACGTATATCTCATTGCTTCTTGCTTAGAACTTGAAACTTGGGTAACTTGTAACTTTCAGCTAAAAACTTGTAACTATGCAACTCATAGCTCATAACTTGAAACTTTTAACTTGTAACTTACAACTTATAGGTTATTGCTTACGACTTGTGGCTATTGGGGCCCCAAGAATTCCCCACGTAAGTACCCGCCAAGGGTCGGCAACATGTGGCGTACCCCCCCCCCCCCCCCCCACCCCGCATGAGCTCCGAAACCCCTCAAAGCCCTCAGCGCGTTCAGGGTCTAGGGTTTAGGGGTTAGGGTTTGGGGTTTGGGGTTTAGGGTTTAGGGTTTAGGGCTGAGGACAAATTTTTGCAAGAGAAGATCCCTCTGGAGATCGCGGCCGAGACGCAGCACCTATGGCTCGGGAGCTTTTGGGCATTTCGGGTTTAGGGATGGGGTTTAGGGTTTAGGGTTTAGGATTTAGGGTTTAGGGTTTAGGGTTCAGGATTCAGGGTTCAGGGTTCAGGGTTCAGGGTTTAGGGTTTAGGGTTTAGGCTTTCATGTGGGATGTTCCCCCCTTACTAACAGTCCTTAATAGGGATTCTTATAGGGGGCACAAGCATCCCTATCAAGGACTATTCGTTTGAAGGGGACCATCTCAAGGTTTCATGATAGGGTTTAGGAATCGGAATGTGCAAGACTCAAGAGCGCATGTATGCAGGACGTTTAGGGACAGTTTGCGGTAGGGCGGAGACAGCCAAGGTATCCAAAGGAACTGCTGTACCTCATGGCTGCTTCTTATCAGTCGCGTGGGCCGCAAGAGCAGCAAGCTTACGGCTTCACTTGATTCGAAATCCAGCTGCCGTCCTGATCCTACACCCGAAACCCTACACCCTAAACCCTACATCCTAAACCCTAAACCCTAGCCCTAATAACCCCTAAACTCTTAAACGCTGTCAGCCAAGTGCTGAGGTCCACGGAACTGGACACGCCACGTGCTTTTTCCGATATCCTTTTGCTCTCCCGCTGTGTCCGGGCGGCACACGATACTATCCACCCCCTAGGACCCCCCCTCTTCCTCCCCACCTACCCTAAACCCTAAACCCTAAACCCTAAACCCTAAACCCTAAACCCTAAACCCTAAACCCTAAACCCTAAACCCTAAACCCTAAACCCTAAACCAGCCCTTAGGGTTTAGGGTTGAGGGGGTTTTCAACTTTGGGGCTCAGGCCTCGCGTCCCCGGAGAGGGCTGCAGGGTTTCCGGCTTCAGGGTTTCGGGGCTTCTCTGACCCTAAGCCCTAAAACCCTCTTCGAACCCCAAACCCCTAACCCCTAACCGCTAACCCCTAAACCCTAAACCCTAAACCCTAAACCCCGGGTTCCACATCCAGGCCACCGGCCTGAGGGCGACTGGTTGGTCAGCAACCCTTTCCCACAGAAGACCCAGACCTGAGGTTGAAAGTAGGGTTTAGGGTTTAGGGTTTAGGGTTTAGGGTTTAGGGTTTAGGGTTTAGGGTTTCGCGTTTCGGGTTTCGGGTTTCGGGTTTTGGGTTTCGGGTTAATTGTTTCGGGTGTTGGGTTTCGGGTTTCGGGTTTTGTTGGACTTTGGCACCTCGTTGTGTTTTAGGAGCCCCCAAAAGGAAACCCAATTTTGAAAACTTGTGTTTGCAGCCGGGAGCAGGCCCTAAACCCATAACCCTCTCTATGCCCTGGACTCACAGAAACCCCAAAACCTCCAAAGGCGTTGCCCACCCCCCCCCCCCCCCCCCCCCCGTCGGGAAAAAACCAGCGAAATCCTACGTATACCTTATAGGTCTTGGATGCGCGGAAGGGGGGTTGCCCTTAAGCCCTCAACCCTAAATCCTAGACCCAAAACCCTAAACCCTAAACCCTAAACCCTAAACCCTAAACCCTAAACCCTAAACCCTAAACCCTAAACCCTAAACCCTAAACCCTAAACCCTAAACCCTAAACCCTAAACCCTAAACCCTAAACCCTAAACCCTAAACCCTTTCACGAACTGAGGCAATTTGAAGGTGGCAGAGAACTTCACGCGAGATCTCGTCGAGCGGGCCAAAACAGATCAGGGGCTCATGGACATGATCGTCAAGGACGCCATCTGGGTTTAGGGTTTAGGGTTTAGGGTTTAGGGTTTAGGGTTTTGGGGTTTGGGGTTTGGGGTTTAGGGTTTAGGGTCCCTCCACCCAACAACCACATTAGGGTACCTAAGGAGCTTCTAAGCGGGTTGGATCTGCAGTCATACGCGGGCTAATAGTTAAACCCTAAAACCCTAAACCCTAAAACCCTAAACCCTATAACCGTAAAACCCTATAACCCTATAACCCTATAAACCCTATAACCTTATAACCCTATAACCCTATAACCCTATAAACCCTAAACCGTAGTCGTCTGGAGGTAACGCCCTGTAGGATGTAGCATCTGGGGCTCGAGGGCTTGGGGTTCCAACAGCCTTGTTAAGCCTCGTATCTTAGGGTAGTTACATGTTCGCTTGGTGTGTGTGCTATGTGCTCTTAAAAGGGACCCCTCTTTATATATGCCGTAAAACCCAGTGGCCCATACTTCAGAACCCTTTAACGAAGGTAAGGGAACGCATTAAGGGCCCATGAAACTACCCTTAGATCGTAAGCTTGCAAAACGTCGCTCCCAACGTTTAGCAGCCCCTTGCCAAGACAGAAGCCCTGAACCCTAAATACCCTAAACCCTCGAACCTCAAGTCCCAGAACCATGCAACTGGGGGGGCGGGGGGGGGGCGCCATCCATCTAGGGTTTAGGGTTTAGGGTTTAGGGTTCAGGGTTCAGGGTTCAGGGTTTAGGGTCTCAGCTTCCAGGGGTACAGGGATTTTTCGTCAAAAAAAACGTCGCTCAAGTTGCGGTAGAGCTGCTCGCATCAAGGAGGCACAAATCAGCGGTGCTGTGGACAAGATTGCAGGCGCGTCCTTCCTAGGTGACAGGCCGCCTCAATCCCCTTGAAGCCCCAAAATCCCGAACCCTGAACCCTCAACCTCCGAAACCCCAAGTCCCTAAGCCCTATAACCCCTAAACCCTCAACCTCCTAAACCCCAAGTCCCTAATCCCGATAAGCCCTAAACCCTAAACTCTAAGTCTTGTTTCCTGCCTGCAGCTCTCCTCTACGTGGTGCCCTTTGCCGGCGCAGACATACTGGATGCTCTCTGCGCCTCAGCTGGTCTTTGGTTTGGGGGGGGGGGGGGGCGTGGTGGATTCAAGTCCGCCTAAAGGGTTTAGAGTTTACGTTTAGGGTTTAGGGTTTGGGCCTAAAAGTGCCTCCTATTTAGGGATGGGGGCCAAGTACGTCATAGTGAGGTACATGGACCCTTAGGGGGGTCCCAAACTTAGAGGCTTTTGGAGCTAAAGGCTTAGGGTTATTCAGGGTTTAGGGCTTCGGGATGTTTAGGGTTTACCGGTTAGGGATGTTTGGGGTTTAGGGTGATTCAGGGGCGCTTTGTTGGAGTTCGGGGCTTGTTGGGTGTCACAGGTCAGGCTAGGCCCGGGCTCTTGGTGATGGGGCCTTAAGCCAAATTCAAAGCCCAGAGCCTGAAATCCGACACCTCACGGCGATTCCTCAGGGGTGTAGGGTTTATAGGGTTTAGGGTTTTTTTGGGTTTAGGGCTTTTTGGGTTTGGGGTCTTTTGGGTTTAGGGTTTTTTGGGTTTAGGGTCTAGGGTCTAGGGTTTAGGGTTCAGGGTTTAGGGTTGAGGGTTTCGGTTCCGGAACAGCACCGCCCCACAAAGTCCCAAGCCCTGAGGTGTGCAGCCGATCATCCAGGATGCCGCGAGACATCCCTTGCCAGCCCGAAACACGGCTCAAAGCTGAGGTTTGAGGTTTAGGGTTTTTAGATTAGAGTGCAGGGTTTAGGGTTTAGGGTTTAGGGTTTAGGGTTTAGGGTTTAGTAGGGTTTAGGGCTTAGGGTTTAGGGTTTACCCTTCAGACCCTGAGGTACTTGGCTGACTGGCCCCGTGCGCTGCGCGTACCAGGCAGACACGGCCAAACGGCGTGGGCTGACCTGGCCCAGATGGGAGCACAACGCAGAGGTCGATTCAATACACCAGCAGCACCTTGGCTCTAACTCAGGGTTCGGGTTTAGGGTTTAGGGTTTAGGGTTTAGGGTTTAGGGTTTAGGGTTTAGGGTTTAGGGTTTAGGGTTTAGGGATTAGGGTTTAGGAGGTCGATTCAATACACCAGCAGCACCTGGGCTCTAAGTCCCGTCCCTGCCAGCACCCCCCAACTACCCTTTAGCGCCTTTAGCCATAGCAGGGTTTGGGGTTTAGGGTTTAGGGTTTAGGGTTTAGGGTTTAGGGTTTAGGGGGGTAGAGAAGTCCCCTTTATTACAGGGTAGTTGGGGGGTGCAGGTGTGTTTGCAGGCCCCCCAAAAATCGGCACCCCACGTTCTTGAGATCTGGAGCCAAGAATTTTCTGAGGGGGCAAAACCTCTTGGTTTAGGGTTCAGGGTTTAGGGCTTAGGCTTTAGGGTTTAGGGCTTAACCTCTACATGAACATGACGTCCATTGAGCCTTTCATGGTCAAAGACCATCTTTCTCTCCCCTGAAACTCTAAAACCCTGTGCCTGCACCCGAAACCCTAAACCCCCTGAGTCCCCGAACCCTACATACCAAGCGAGCCTAGTGCATTTCATGGTTGCACGGAGCCTGGCACTAGGCCACACGCAGAGGTGCTTCAGGGGTCTGTGCTCAGGAGGTCGAGGGAGACTGCTTAGGGCCTAGGGTTCAGGGCTGGCAAGGCCCAGGGTGAAGGATTAAGAGCGTAGGGTTTAGTGTTTAGGGCTTAGGGTTTAGGGTTTAGGGTTAGGGCTTAGAGTTCAGGATGTAGGGTTTAGAGTTTAGGGTTTTCAAAGTGGAGGGTTCACAGGTGTGGCTGAGGGTTGAGGAGGGTTCCTTGGGATGCTATTTTATCTGGTTCATCTAGGGGTCGGGAAATTATGAATACTACCCCCCCCTAGGGCATATATATATATACATATATATATAGTTATGTCATAATAGCCCCCAAAACCAAACCCTAAACCTTAACCTCTTGTGAAATAATTCTTAGGGCCCCTGTGTGACTTCTTCCAGCTACCCGAGGGCCTGGCACAAGTGCTTCATTCCGAAGATTGCTGCAGCCTCAGCCTTCTTTCCCTAACCCTAAACCCTAAACCCTAAACCCTAAACCCTAAACCCTCGAAAAAGGGGTAACAAGGGAGCTGAGGGTGCAAAGACGTGTTTCTAATCCAAGGGGTAAAGGGAGGGACTCCTAGAAAGGGACCCTTCATCTTGTTCCCTAAATTAAACTCCTATATATACCTTAGGGTTTAGGGTGTAAGGGTTGGGGTTTAGGGTTTAGGGTTTAGGGTTGTAGTCCCTAAATACCCCAAGTAGCCCCCCAGATAACCCCTGAACAACCTCTAAGGTCCCTGGTCCCTCCTTAAGTCCCTTGATCTTATCTGAGATGGGCCCTTAACATCGTCCCTTACCTTCTTCAAAAAGTGGGCCTTGGGTTATGTAGGGTATATAAAGGGGGTCCCCGGGCCCATACTAAGGGACCATGTAACTACCCTAAGATCTTCGGGTTATATGGGTTTAGGGTCGTTTTGTTTGGGTTTCTTTGAGATAGTTGCGCTTACACTGAGCCTCAGGGACGTGGAGGCAAAGCTGCGGAGAACTGAGGGTTGCCTGCGTCCAGCCTAAGTGGGTCAGAGTCAGAGCTTAAAGCTGCGATTAGGGTTTAGGGCTTAGGGTTTGGGGCATTAGGGGTTAGGGGAAGTTTTGGGTTTAGGGTGTGATTGGGGCTGAGGGCTTCGGGTTTACGTATGCATGTCAGGAGTTCAACTGAGGGTTTATGCCTCAGGGGTTGGGCTGTAGGGTTGACCGTTTGGGTTGTCAACCCATAGTCCTGTTTAGGGTTTGGGGTTTGGGGTTTAGGGTTTAGGGTTTTGGGGTTTAGGGTTTAGGGTTTAGGGTAGGGGGCTTGGGGCCCCTAAAATTCCGTGAATGGACCGAGGCCGGCGGCATTCGCCAGGACAACGTCTACGACGTGGACGTGAAGGTGCTGCTGTTGCCCAACGTGCTGGATGTGGACATATTGATGGCGCTGCCCTCTGGCACCAACTATAGGGGATCAGAAAAATCACTAGTAGTATTCCCTTCCCTTTATAAATATACCAGAAGAACCCCCGAAACCGTTAAACCCTATGCGAAGTATTAAGGCCCCTCTACTACCTGAACCCTAAACCCTAAACCCTAAACCCTAAACCCTAAACCCTAAACCCTAAACCCTAAACCCTAAACCCTAAACTCTAAACCCTAAACCCTAAGCCCTAAACCCTAAACCCTAAACCCTAAACCCGCCCGCTCAGTCCCTTGGATGCCCCGGCCCTAAAGCCTGGTCCCTTCTGCAAGGCCTGGGGCATAAGACCCTATGCCCTGTTGGGGGTTTAGGGTTTAGGGTTTAGGGTTTAGGGCTGTGGCCCTATGCCCCTGAGCCCTAAGACCTACCCCCTACCTACTTTGTGGTTCATGGGTACTTAGAAGTAGGGTCCTGAGACCTACCCCCCTACGTACTTTGTGGCTCATGTGTACTTAGAAGTAGGGTCACAAGTGATCCTCCGAATAGCCCGAAATTCTCCACCTCAAGCCCTACGCCCTAAGCGCGCCATGGCTGGACCAATGCTTGGAAGTTCATGGGTACTTAAAAGGGTTAGAAGCAGGGGGTTATCAGCCCAGATAGTTGGCTAGAACCTTTTCTAGGGTACTCAGAGCCCTTCCCACAAGTAGGGAGGAAGCTCCCGGTAGGGCTTCAGTCCCTACTGTAGCACTGTAGCACCTTCCTGTGGCCATCCTCTGGGGTCCTAAACCCTAAACCCTTAACCCTAAACCCTAAACCCTAAAGGGTTTTAGAGCCCTAAACCCGAACTGAACCCTGAACCCCAAACCTGAAAGGCTAAATGGGTAGTTCTCTAAATTAGGGTCTTTTAATTTTTGGGATCCCCTAAATAGAACTCAGGACCCTACCAGGGAATCAAATGTAGAGAGCTACCCATATATAGAAGCTCTGAGCACTACCCTGGCAGAAGCCCCCAAAGCCACCTCAAACCACCCCAGGGCGCGGACCTGGGAAAGCCATGGCCACGTTTTTGCCAAGCTTCCGATCCAGGGCGTCATCTACTGCCTTTGGGACCAGCCGCTTGAACTGAACCGTAAACCCTAAACCCTAAACCCTAAACCCCTAAGCCCTAAGCCCCAAACCCCAAACCCCAAACCCTAAACCCTAAACCCGTACTGGCTTTGAGGTTTCAGGGGTTGGGGGTTTAGGGAGTTTAGGGTTGAGACTTTGAGGTTTTGGGGTTGAGCCTTTGAGGTTTAGGGCTTGGGGAGGGTTTCGCTTTGGGTTTCTGATGCTGCCCTGTTGGTTCTTTGGTCGAGTTGGCCTAGCGCGCTTGGGAACTTCGTCTGAATTCAGGGTGTGGTCTGCTAGATTTCAGGCTACAAGGTGTTGGGTTGAGGATTATAGAGTTGAGGATGTCAAGGGTAACGACTTGCAATCCCCAGGTACCCCGTCAAAAGCCAAAATTCCTGTAGCCCCAAACCCTTGCAAAGAGAACAGCCTAGAGTATGTGGTTCATATCTTGCGCACTGAGACAGGTTTAAGCTCTCCTTGAATCAGTAAGAATATGTCACCGCAGTCTCTGGCCAGTCTCACGCCGGAGGGGTTGTGTTTTTTGCAGTATAGGCTTCAGGGTTTAGGGTTTATTTAGGGTTTAGGGTTTAGGCGGTTTAGGCGGTTTAGGGTTTAGGGTAGGTGGTTGATGGCTTTCTCACCTTCCCCAACAACAAACGCACAACGCGGTTTAGGGGATAGGGTAATAGGTGTCGCGGTTCCGCCAAGATACACAGCAGTTAAGGGTTGAGGGTTGAGGGTCTAGGGTTGAGGGGTTTGCCGAATCCTAAACCCTAAACCCTAAAAACCCAAAGGCCTGAGCCCTAGCCGAATGGGAGGCTGGTGTGGCCAGTTTTCGCGTCTTCGTGGTTCTTCCTTGGCATCGACCTCTGCTTTCTGCCCCTTGCTTGAAGCCTTACACCCCAAAACCCTGAACCCTAAACCCTATACACCCTAAACCCTAAACCCTATACACCCTAAACCCTAAACTCCCTAAACCCTAAGCCCTTGAAAATCTTAAACCCTAAGCCGAAGCGTATCCAAGGGTTCTGGGCTCCCGCGGGCTGATAGCGTCTAACCGCGAGGAGGACCTCGGTAACCCAGTTAGGGCCGCACATGTCCCTGGAGTTTCATCAGTTTAGGGTCTAGGGTTTACGGCAGCTATTCGTAGCTGGGGATAGAAGTACCCCCAACAATGGAGTGATAACCAGCTACCAAGTTAGTCGCCCCGCTTATTTCGTGACCCCTACTGTTAACCCCCCTAGACCCTTGAAATAAAAACAAAACAACTTCAAGACATCCCCGGACTGATGGTTGACGTTTAGGCCTGGCTAAACCCAAAACCCAAAACCCTAAAACCCTAAACCCTCAACCCGAAACCTAAACCCTAAACCCCAAACCCTATGTAGGGTCTATAGGGGCATATGGAGGTTGAACCTGCTGGCCCAAGCCCTTGCCACATGAGCCAGTTTCGCTCCGCAAGCCAGTCTCTCCACCTACAAGCCCTGAAACAGGGGTCGGAATACTTACTAATCATATTCCCTCAGGGTGCCTGTCTTTTTGTACTAGAATCACCCCCAAAACCCCATTCTAATTATTCAGGCCCCTTTAGTAGATGTTTAGCATGTGAGCTACCCAATTGCTTTATAGACTTTTTATGGAGACCTTGGCAGACTTTGGGCTTACAGCTTCAGGACTTTAAGCCCTATAAGCCGCAAACCCTAAACCCTATATAAACCTAAGCCCCAGAGCCTCTAAAGCACCTAGAGCCCGCGAGCCCCTCAAAGCCGCGTGACCACAAGGCTACATTGGGGGGTGCGGCCTGCACCCGAAGCAGCTGGGCATTGAGAGAGGGCTTGACGGTTTAGGTTCTACAGTTTAGGGGTTTAGGGCTTTAGGGTTGCGGGCTTTTCAGGTGTAAGGTTTCTTGCTTTTGAAAACCTCGGGGGGGGGGGGGGGGGGGGGGGCGGCTCATTCGAGGTCTCCTAGCGAGGGGCTTCCAAGTCCCGTTTTTGGAACCCCACACCCTAAACCCAACAACCCCAAACCCTACACCCTACACCCGAAAGCGTAAAGCCTATCTTCCCTAATTTGAACCCAAACAGCAGAAAAGGTACCCTAAACACCAATTTACCGTAGGGTACAAGCCTCGAGTTAGTTGACGCCTAAATCCACATGAGGGTCCAGAGCTTCTAAACCCTAAACCCGAAACTCTAAGCCCTAGTTAAGCCCTAAGCCTAAGCCCAAAACCCTGAACCTTAAACCCTAAGCCTAAACCCGTAACCCGTTGTTTTTGTGATTTTGTGGAGTCTTGGGCCTTTAGGTGGGGGGAAGGTTTGTTCCTTAAATTGGGGCTTGGGGCTTAGGGTTTAGGATTTATAGGGTTTCTGGCCAGAACTGGCACAGTGCCTGCGCGGTGCCGACACGCCAGAAGCCACTGCGGCCAAGCGTGTCTCGCTGTGGCGGACGTGGTCCAAGAAGTGCAGCAAGAACGCTGCGAAGAGGCCTGGCAAGCAAATGCGGTGGCGCTGCACAAGCTGCCATCACCAGTTCCAATCCCGGTGCCCACAGCTTTCACTGCTCCAATCGCACCTTGCCCCAAGCAGACACATCGGAAACATGCTGTATTCTTGGGGATTCTGGCTATGGGGTTGCACATCTGAGCCCTGTAAACCCTAACCCTATAAACCCCAAACCTAACCTTACCCTAAAACCTATGAATCCTAAACCCTAAACCTAGAAATAGACATACGACTTCTGAATGACAGTCCCCTCCGGGGGTTCATACTGTACTGCGGAGCCTTGTGTTTAGGCTTTCATCGAAGGGATCATCATGTTAGGGTTTAAGGTTTAGGGTTTAATTCGGGTTTAGGGACCTACTTCGGGGATCGTGGAAAAACCCATACCTGCTTTGGGCTATTTGGGGTCCCCCGGCGTGAAGCCGTACGTGTTCCGGCAGCCCTAGGTCTTAAACCCAAAGCCCTAAGCCCTAAGCCCTAAGCCCTAAGCCCCAAAGCTCTATCAGCCCTATATACCCTAAAGCCTTAGGCTATAAACCCTAAAGCCTAAGACCCTGCAACTGCCACGAGGGCAACTCCATGCAGAACGTGCACCGCTACTGGGCCATCTTGCTAGGGGGCGCTGCTTCCCGGCTGCAATATGCCCTGGTTCAGCGTTTAGGATTTAGGGTTTAGGGTCCAAGTTTAGGGTTAACGCCTTCGTCCCGGATGGGACTTGCCCCTTTCCCCTTCCCTGTCAAGGCATGTGCACGTACCTACACGATAAGGCCACGCACCCCAAGAAGTCCAAAAAGCCCCTAAACCCTAAACCCTAAACCCTAAACCCTAAACCCTAAACCCTTTACCCTATAAATGCCTATAAACCCTAAACCCTAATGCCTCAACTCAGCCGGCTTCAACACGCAGGTGACTGCGGGGTATTCCCTGGCCTTGACGCTCTTGACCAACCGTGTAGAAGACCCTCATGAAGGGTTGAGGGTTTAGGGTTTAGGGTTTAGGGAGGCTCAACTATTCTTAGTAGAGTAGGTAACCTTTAACCTTTTTGAGGTATTCTAATCCCTCTAAAATCCCAAAGGTGAACCTTTAATTCCCCCAAGGTCACTGGACACCTAACTATTCTAAGGGCCCCTTCCAAGGATCTTGTCTAGCCCCTTGTATCAGGCAAAGCTTGTGGGCCCCTAAGGTGGTACGAGGAGAGATTGGGGTGGGGGGCGGGTTTAGAGTTCAGGTTTTAGGGTTGAGGTTTAGGGTTTAGGGTTTAGGGTTTAGGGTTTAGGGTTTAGGGTTTAGGGTTCAGGGTTTGCATGCAACCCAAGAACTTCCGCCAAAACCCTGCCACTCACACCTCCGCACCTCCCAAAGCGGAAACCCTAAACCCGACGAATCCTCAAAACAGACAATCAATCAGAGTCCTAAACCCTATAAACCCTAACCCTAAACCCTAAACCCTACATCCTAAACCCTAAACCCTATAGAGACCTTCCTCTCGCAGGTTCGGGAAGGTGCCTGTGCTGCACTTGCTGTGTGTGTTTAGGGTTTAGGGTTTAGGGTTTAGGGTTTAGGGTTTAGGGTTTAGGGTTTAGGGTTTAGGGTTTAGGGTATAGGGCCTGGGGGTGGTTCAGGGTTGAGGGTTCGGGGCTTCGTGACCCTAGATGGACCCTACTGATACCCGTGAGCCCGATGCAGCCGCAGGGTTTTGGGTGCGGTGGGGTTTCCCATACATTGCTTAAAGCCCTCACAGCCCTTTTGCATTTTCAGGGCTTAGAAAACCCTAAACGCTAATTAAACCCTGAACCCTGAACCCTAAAACCTAAGCTCTAAACCCCTTTTGAAGGCGGCTAGCTCCACACGATGTAGAGGTCAGGACTTGATCGGGTTGCGCACTGCACGGGAGGCAGCCCTGGCATGACTCCCCTTCCGCTAGGAACCCCGAAAACCTAGGGCCCACATCCCAAACCCCAAGCCAGAATGGCACTAAACCCTTAAACGACACCGAAGCCCTTGAACCCTGAACCCCAAGACCCCGACCCTAAACCCTATAAGCCCCAAGCCCTGAGAACAGACGCAAGTCCGACTGAAGCCTAAATCCCCAAAACCCCCTAAACCCTAAACCCCAAATCCTAAACCCTAAACCCCTTCCCCTTTAGGCTTTGCGGTGCAGGGCTTACTCCTCTGGTACCTTCAATCCTACACCCTGAATCCGAAACCCCAAAGCCCTAAATCTAAACCCAAAACCCCAAACCCTAAACCCTAAACCCAAACCCCTAAACCCTAAACCCTAAGCCCTAAATGCGGTGCAGGGCTTAACCTC
Source organism: Symbiodinium natans (assembly GCA_905221605.1). Lineage (NCBI taxonomy): Eukaryota > Dinophyceae > Suessiales > Symbiodiniaceae > Symbiodinium > Symbiodinium natans. The sequence goes on from CAJNDS010001968.1 coordinate 453,189, forward strand.
CTCTGGTGGTTCCTGGCTCACTGGAGCAAGTGGTATTCCCACGACGACGTGACGATGAAGTCCCTCTGGCATCCGATCTTTGGCTTCTAGTTTCGGGGGTTTAGGGTTTAGGGTTTAGGGTTTAGGGTTTAGGGGGTTTCGGGTTTAGGGCTTCAGGGTTTTAGTGTCTTTTGGCTTGGGGCTTTAGGGTTTTTTGGGTTTTGGGTTTTGGGTTTCAGGTTTTACGCTTCAGGGTTCAGGTGAGGTGTGACGGTTTAGAGCTTTAGCGCTTGGAGTCTGGGGCTCTCAAAGATTCATGTTCATGCAGCTATGTTCAATTTGATCTTCTTGCTGTCTTCACCTGCTACTCAGCGGCGTTCGTTTGGCATTTTTGCGGAATTGATCGGTAGAATGCCCGATCGCGAGACCCAAACCCCTTGTAGTGTTTTCTTTTTACAGTGTCAAGTACTCCTGCAAGTACCCGAAAGGTGGTTGCAACTTCTTCAACATGTTGTAGTTGCCCTACGTACAACCTGACGTAAACTTACCCGTTATCCTCCAGGCAGAGCCCTTAAGCCCTAAAGCTCAAAACCCCGAAAAACCGTAAACCCGAAACCGAAACCCTAAACCCTAAATCCTCAACCCTAAACCCCAGAGCCTGACTTCCTCCACCGCTAAGCCCCAATCTCTGCCTACAAGTGCCCATCCTATCAGCGCCCAACACCTTCCTGGCAGCACTTTAGCTGGCGTGCACTTCGGGGGGGGGGCCAGGCACCAAAAAAACACACCCTAAACCCTGAACCCTAAACCCTAAACCCTAGGGCACCAGGTTCAAGGTGCACGCGCGGTGGTTGGGTCGACGGTGTGCGCGGAGGGAGGTCCCGGAAACCTGCGCCTGTGCCTGCCTTTTTTTACCGGTCTTGGGTGGGAAACTCACAGCTACTATTTGCAGAAGAGCCCCCAAAAAAGAACGCATTGATCACTAGAGTGCCCTTAGCAGGAAGAATATTTGTTTTTCTTCTTGAGGGGTTCTTAAGCAATTAGTAGAGAACCGCAGAAGTGGTTACTGAAGGGCCCAAGCCCCGAGCTCGTCCAACAAATCGAAAGCGCCCCGCGTGACAGAATGAGTCTACTAGCGCCTACCCTGAACCTTTATCCTTAAGCCCTACCCCCTAAACCCTAGCAGCGGAAACCTCAACTCCAAAAGGGGACGTTTGCCAGGAAGCCCTTTACCCTAAACCGAGATTTCGGGTGGCAAGCTTGAAGGCCTGGTTTAGGGTTTAGGGTTTAGGGTTTAGGGTTTAGGGTTTAGGGTTTAGGGTTTAGGGTTTAGGGTTTAGGGTTTAGGGTTTAGGGTCGAGCTGTTCGGTGGGAAGCCGGATTGGGCCTTCAAGACCCACCCAGGCTGCCGGAGGCCTCGAAAACGTTGGCAGGCGCGTAAAAAAATCGGGACCCTGCGTGTGCCTACAAAATGCCGTGTGCACCTTTGGACGCACGGATGCCTGCGCCTTGAGCACGCGCCTACCATTCCTAAGCCCCAAGCCCCAAACCATGACCCTAAACCCTCCCTGGGAGACTATTTGCCTACAGTTTAGTGGGAGCTTCCCTTGAATCCTTGAATTAGTAGGTAGAACCCATGAAGCTGTAGGTAACAGGGTCCCAGGTACACCCTAAACCCTCTGTAGCAGAGGATGGTCTTCTTTACCGACCCGTGGTTCTTGTCCTCCTGCCTCTCGGTCTGTGTTTTCTTGGCGCAGGGTTGAGGGCTTCTGGGCGCAGGGTTTAGCGTTTAGCGTTTAGGGTTTAGGGTTTAGGGCTTAGGGCTTAGGGCTTAGGGCTTAGGGCTTAGGGTTTAGGGTTTAGGGTTTAGGGTTTAGGGTTTCAACCCTAAACCCCAAACCTGAACATGTTTGAGGGTTGTAGCGGGTTCAGTGAGCATTGCTTGCTTGCTGGCTAGGGGTTCACTCCTGAGTCCTTTCCAACCTTCCGCAAGTCTCTGAAGTATGCCCCTATGACCTTTGTAGCGCTTTACTGTAACTTTACATCCTGAGCTTTTTTGGGTTTATTGGGTTTCTTAATATGGCAGCTAAAAGTTTAAGTTTTGGCTTCCCTTCTGAGTGCAGCCATGTCCATATGCCCACGACCCACAGGACTGTTGCGCTGCAAGTGCCCCTTCAAACTCATCCCAAGCCCCAAACCCCAAACCCCAAACCCTAAACCCCAAACCCCAAACTCCAAACCCCAAACCCTAACCCTAAACCTAAGCCCTTCGCCAAGGCTTCACTCTCACCTGCCGGCTTCTTCTGGTACCTCGGGGGGGCCCTGTGCGTTTCAGTGCTTGGAGCTTGGGGTGTTAGAGTTTGTGTTCGGGGTTGGTGTGTTTTTAGCTTGTAGGTGTTCTTGGGGGTGTCCGCTCGGCGCCAAGTTTCTTGGCTTTTTGGGGTTGAGGGCTTGATCCTAGGTAGGATAAAGGGGACCCTTAAAAGGGAGCCCTTCTGAACCCTCTTCTGGCTCTCTTAAAGAGGGACCTTATTGAGAGGGTCTATATCCCCAAGGGTCCCCCGAATCCTATCCCCTACTTGATTTTCCTTGGAGCTGCATGTCCCAAAAAACACTACACCCGCGGCCCCTAAAACCCTTAAACGTAAGCAAACCAAGGTATTGCCATGCGTCTACGACTACTTCCTGCATAGCCGCGACCCTGTCCCTGGGACCCATGTTTGGGCTTGGGGGGGGCTACCAGCGGCTACCAAGCCTCAAGGGCGCATGCCAACCCGAAACCCTTCAACCCGACAAGTTGACAAGATCCAAGTCTCAAACCCTAAGCCCCAAACCCGAAACCCTGAACCCTAAACCCTAAACCCTAAACCCTAAACCCTAAACCCTAAACCCTTGAACTTCCCAACAGGGCCAGCACTCATCAAATCCAGACACGCGTAAGGGCACCGCATGGTAGATGCTAGTAAAGTAGAGACCAGCGGGATGATATGCGATATCCTCGGAGGCCTGCTTGTACCATTGCTCCCTTCAGAGGGATTATATCGTACCCCCTATAAAAATCCCAATGATTCAGGACACCCTAAACCCTAAACCCTAAACCCTGAACCCTGACAAGCCCTCAACCTCAGAGGTGATGACGGAGTGGGAGCAGGGCTTGCTGGCCATCAACACCTTCGTCCAGGGCTTTGCCGTGACGTGCTTGGGTCCCACTTTGTTTTATCTCTTTTTTTGTTTTTAGGGTTTAGGGTTTAGGGCTTAGGGCTTAGGGCTTAGGCTTAGGGTTTAGGGTTTAGGGTTTAGGGTTTAGGGTTTAGGGTTTAGGGTGGGTTGGGGGGGGGGGGGTTAAGTAGTTAGGGTTTAGGGTTCAACCCTAATGCTCTAAGTTTAAGGATTTTAGCTCCGTTGCTGCCTTTGGTGGTTTCGGGATTCAGGTTCAACCCTAAGGATTAAAAGGTGGGGGGGGGGGGGGGTATTTGGACCCAAGACACTACTATGTAAGGCTCGTCTGGCAAGGGTCCAGGGTGTAGGCCTACGTGTAGGATTTTTCTGAAGTTTCTCGCGGCAACCTGACATTCCCTGAACGTCAGCTAAACCTGCAGATTAGGCGGCGCCTCTGCCGCGCAAAAACCGTTGCCCCGCCTTCCACGTGCAGATGTTCGACCCTGGCACTCCCCCAAGCAGAGAGGTTCAGGGTTTCAAGGTTCTGGGCCCCGAAGCACGAACTCTCCCCCCCTAAAATTTTAGGGTTTCAGGGGGTTCTGGACCTCAACACACGACTCCCCCTCCCCCCCCCTCTCTTTCAGAGGTATATGCTGCGGCTACTTCATCGCTTCAAGAGGCCCGCTGTGCTGGAGTTGAAAGAAAACTAGGATGCCCAGTAGTACCCTTCTTCCCTTTTTGGGGGGGGGTTTAGGTTCCCTTATAAACCCCTTTAAGCAAAAAAGGGTACCCCTTTTTAAGCCTAGGTTACTGGGCAGCCTAGAAAAATTGGGTTGTCGAAGTCCCTGAACCCCAAGTCTTAAACCTGCAGCCCTTGTAGGGGCCCAAAGTCTACGTAGCATGGGCTTCGTGTCCCCCAAGACTAGATTAGGGTTTAGGGTTTAGGGTTTAGGGTTTAGGGTTTAGGGTTTAGGGTTTAGGGTTGAGGGTTGAGGGTTTAGGGTTTAGGGTTTAGGGTTTAGGGTTTAGGGTTTAGCACACCACATCCCTCATGACCCTAAATCAAATGAGAGGTCCTAGACCGGTATTCTGCGTATTCTGCACCGAAACACTGACACGCGCACCACTTGGTCTGCAGAAATGGGCAACGGTGTAGAGATTGGGGGTCTACAGGGTGGGGCCCCCTTACTATACTAACTGTAGTTAAGGGACTTGTAACCTAACTTAGGGTCCTTATAACCCAATTTAGGGCCCTTATAACTCTACCTGTAACTAGGGGGCCCCACCCTGTAGGCCAGCACTTAGGTGGGCATTGTCGGGTTGGGGGTTTAGGAGTTAGGGCTTGGAGCTTTTTGTTCAATACCAGGTCTATGAATCTGTGCTTCTACTGCCCAGCAAGCTTTTCCATAGGGAGCTCCGTAGCCCATTGGTGCCCTTTACCCCTTTTTGCTTGGGTTCAAGGTTCCCTGATAGAGCAAACAAAACACAAAAACCATGCGCCCTTGCTAAGTATGAGATGGCAAAGTGTTCAATAGCCACCCGAGTTCTGCCTGGATTGTTGGCTGGCCGGCTATGGATGTCACCCTAATGCTTGTGGCTCATGCAGCCTACGACTCCACCCTCAACAACCAAACGAAGACCTTTGTCGAACGAATGTAGGGTTCGGACTAAGTGCTAATCTTATGCCCTTGCGGTCCCTGTATAATTTTCCTCTCAGAAACCCCAAACCCTATTCTCATTATTAAGGCCCCCATCCCTGCAAACCCTAAACCCTAAACTAAACCCGAAACCGTAAATCCTAAACCCTAAACCCTAAACCCTATAGTACGTTGATGCCACCTACTTTGGGCCCCCATGGTTTCAACAGCCGACCCGCGTACTCAGAAAAGGGTTTAGGGTTTAGGGTTTAGGGTTTTAGGGTTTAGGGTTTAGGGTTTAGAGTTTTAGGGGGCAGCGCTTCCTTCCCGGACTTGAGACCCAGGCCTGGACCGTCGAATCCTAGCCCCAATTGGGTTTAGGGTTTAGGGAAACTTAGAACCCTGAACCCTGAACCCTGAACCCTAAACCCTAAACCCTAAACCCTAAACCCTAAACCCTAAACCCTAAACGCTAAACCCTAAACCCTAAACCCTATACCCTATACCCTAAACCCTAAACCCTAAACCCTAACCCTGAACCTTAAACCTTAAACCCTAAACTTCGAAACTCCTGGACTTTTCTGCAACGCCACGGCAGGATCCTCGCGATCTTCAAGAGCCTCTGCTCTTTCAGGGGTGGCAAGGGGTTTAGGGTCTAAAGGTTTAGGGTGTAGGGTTTAGGGTTTAGGGTTTAGGGTTTAGGGTTTAGGGTTTGCTGTGATAGGGCGTAGATGCTGTGAAGGTTAGGTTTTGGAACAAGCTCGAAAGCGTCGTGAGGTGCGAAGAGCAGCTTTGGCCCGATTGTGGAAGGCCATCTAACACTTTTCTCCCACCCCACGCCGTCCAAGGCGGCAAATCCACCCAAACCTATTCCTTTTAGGGTTTAGGCCTAAACTCAAGCCAACTGCTTTCTTTACATAAAACTTCATTCCGTCACGGCTTTTCACAAAAAACAAGCCTCCACAGAGGGAGAAGGACCACGGGCCCAGGCCAGGGTCAGTCTGGGCAGCCCAGGGGCCCGGTTCGCCATAGAGGTCGAAGGGCTTAAGCGCCGCCCCCGCTCTGTAGGGAGGCGGCCTAGGCCCTGAGTTTAGGGTTTAGGGTTTAGGGGTAGTTTTTGGACCCTTATTGAGAGACTGATACGGCTTGTCGCTTAGTACTGGTCCCGTTTCTGTGTCCGTCTTATCTTGTGGCCCCTCTTTGGGGGCACGCGCGAAGGACCCCAAACCCCAAACCATGTTGTCGTTGTCTGCGCTGTTGAGATCGAGGGTGTAGCGGCCGGTTTAGGGTTTAGGGTTTAGATTCGAGTGCCAAGAGGGCCAACGCCTACTGCCTGTAGAAGCAGGGGCCAGTGTCAGTCGTGGCGCCTACCATAGACCCACCCCATACTTCCGTTCAACGCGGGGCTTAAATTACCCTGACCTCTACAAGTTGCCTCCAAAATCCTCAGCCCTGTAAGTAGGCTTGAACCTAAACCCTAAACCCTGAACCCTGAACCCTAAACCCTAAACCCTAAACCCTCATTTTTTCAAGGACCTTCTTCAGTCGGACCATCCTCGAGATGCTTCTGATTGCGGCGACTGGGGCCCTAAACCCCTAAACCCCTAACCCTAAACCCTAAACCCTAAACCCTGAGGGTATCTGTACCAAAATTGGGAATACTTCGGCCTTGAAGTGCCCCCTTTTTGGGACCCACGGGACCCGAGTATAGGGACCCTAATGTAGGAAACGACTTATGTAAGAATGGGGTGCATGGATTCTTATTGGGTCCTTTACTCTAAAGCGCGGTAGTTCTCGTGAAGTCTGGGCGTAAGGGTTTTGCGCAGGGCCTGGATGCCAGCTTTTGTTGGTTTCACCATTTGCTTTTTGTTGTTTCGGGTGTAGAAAGGTTCAGTCCTACAACCCTCTTGCGTTTGCGCTTTAGGGGTGCAGAGAAATCTGAGCCTTCGGCAGTAGGGTTCAGGGTTTAGGGTTCAGGTACTCTTGGTAGGGAAAGCTAGCGGTCCCTTCCGCAGTGAATTCCCATTTTATCAGTGTATAGTTCCCTGCGTATCTTCAACTTTAAACCCTACACCCTAAATCCGGGCCCATTGGGCTTGTTTGTGTTTCGAGCAGCTCTAACTAGAGAGCTGCTGTTGGGTGTGCGTGTGTGCGTGGGTGGGGTGTATTCCAAAATTATAGACAAGAATACACGCTTGTAGAGTCTACAGGGTTTGGGTCAAGGATATCTTCATGCAGGTTTTAGGTTGGGGCTTAGGGTTGAGGGCTCAGAGTTTAGGCTTTCGGGTTTAGCCCCAAAAAGTAGCAAAGCCTCCCATTTCGCTGAGGCGATGGTGTTTGCATCTCGGCCGCATATGGAGCTGGCGCTGGGCGTACCCCCCCAATCAACCCTATAAACCCTGTAAACCCTATAAACCCTGTAAACCCTGTAAACCTCATAAACCCTATACACCCTATAAACCCTCTAAACACTCTAAACACGCTAAACCCTCTAAACCCTCCAAACCCTCTAAACCCTCTAACCCCTAAACCCCAAACCCTGGGTTCTTTCTAGTTGAGGCAGACTTGCGTATCAGCAGCAGAGGACCTTGAAAGAGCTGAGGCTGGGTTTAGGTTTTAGGATTTAGGGTTTAGGGTTTGGGTTTAGGGTTTAGGGTTTAGGGTGTGGGTGTAGGGTGTAATGTTGGACCCTGTTTAGTAGGGGCCGCCCCTTTAAAGACAATTTGGCCAAATTATTCAGGACACCCTCACTGTTTGCGGGTCCTCTTTAAAGACAAACGGCTCCCGAAATCCGGCATTTTTTTTAATTTGGGGCTTGTTTCGTCCCGGAGGCTCCGGCTTAAAGGCGGGCCTTATGATTTAAAAGCAGGACCTTGTGATTTTAAAGGCCGACCTCATCCATCCCAACCGGCCCGAAACCATTAATTATTAATTCCTTTTAAGAAACCATTTGAAAAATTGGTTTCTTTCAATCCAACAAGGGTGTCCTCCAGGAGCCCCCCTCGGCCCCGAATAATGGCACTGATTTGGGACCCTTTTTTATGTTAAGGTCCCGGCCCGGAGGCGCCGAATTTGGATGCCTTGGTCTCTTGGCTTAAAGCCGGGCCTTATGATTTTAAGCCGGACCTTCTGATTTTGAAGGCCGACCTGATCCATTCCAACCGGCCCGAAACCATTAATTCCCTTTAAGAAACTATTTGAAAAATTGCTTTCGTTCAATCCGACAAGGGGGGTGGTCCAGGGGCCCCCTCCGACCCCCAATAATTGGACTGATTCCGGACCCGCTTTAATGTCAAGGCCCCGGCCCGGAGGCTCCGAATTTGGAAAAAGCCAATGGATCCATTTTAAATGCATATAGACTCATCCTGGATCCCTTTTAAATTCATATAAGCTCATCCCTTTAAATTCATATGGATCCCTTTCAAATCTATCTTAACTCCTCCCTGTTAAAAATCATATAAACCCCCGGCGCCGTTACTCAGGACCAAATCCACGCCTCGACTGTTCGGGGGGGGGGGGGGGGGCCCTTAGGGTTTAAGGTTTAAGGTTTAGGGTTTAGGGTTTAGGGTAGGGTTACCTGAGGAGAGCATCGCCCTTTGGCATAAGATCTTCGATGGAACCGGTGAACGAAGGGGATCTCGAAACAACTAAGAAACAGGAGGGTTTAGGGTTAAGGGGTTAGGGTTTAGAGTTTAGGGTTTAGGGTTTATCAACGCTGTTTGCCAGGTCCCAAGGAAGGTTCGAGACATAATTGGACCCTTCCGTGGCCTGGAATATCGGTCGGAGCTTAGGATAAACCTGAAGAACTCGACAGAAACCCAAGAACTTGAGGATCAGGGTCAAGAAGGGCTTGAAACAATGAACCCTGTGTCCGATACCTCAAAGCCCCAAATACCCTCCAGCCCTAAAAGCCTGAAACCCCAAACCAAAACCAAGAGGATTTACAATCCCATCCCTAAACCCGAAATCCCAAATCCCAAGCCCCAAACCCTAAACCCTAAACCATAAACAACCAAGCCCTATAAACCCTATAAACCCTACAAACCCTATAAGCCCTACAAACCCTCTAGACCCTATGAACCCGAAACCCGAAACCCTAGCCCTAAACCCTAAACCCTAAACCCCAAACCCTAAACCCTAAACCCTAGGCATCCTTCTCCTTCGCCTTCGTGACGCTCATCCGAAGAGAGGAGGCGGCGCGGGCCTTGGAGGGTTTCGGGTTTTTAGTTTAGGGTTTCGGGTTTAGGGTTTCGGGTGTAGGGTGCGGGAGTTTGGGGTTTGGGGTTTGGAGTTTGGGGTTTGGGGTTTGGAATTTAAGGTTTCGGGTTTGGGTTTTAGGGGTTTGGGGTTGTTAGGGGCTTATAGTGGCCTATATCGAGGGGTTTAGGGGTTTCTGGGTTTAGGGATCGGGGTGTTCAGAGCTGTGCAGGGGCCTCAGGTAGTTGTGCATTCGCTAGCATTCAGGTCCTATGAAGCCCTATCAAACCGTGTAAAGGGCCCCCACGCCCTAAGGCACCAAACCTTAAAGCCGTATAGGGGTTTAGGTAAAGCGGCTTTACATAGGGTTTAGGGTTTAGGGTTGAGGGTTAAAATCCCTACCGGGTCACCCTGCAGACCCTCATTAAAACTCAAAACCTAGGCCTTGAAAGCCTTAAACCCTGAACCCCTAAACCCCTAAGCCCCCCATAAACCCGTGTGACCCCCCCCCCCCCCCCCCCCCCCCCATAAAGCCCCAACTTTATAAGCCCTAAACCCTAAGTCCTAAACCCTAAGTCCTCAACCCGAAACCCTCAACCCTAAACCCTAAACCCTGAACCCTGAACCCCGAACCCTGAACCCTAAACCCTAAACCCTGAACCCTGAACCCTAAACCCTAAACCCTAAACCCTAACCCTAAACCCTAACCCCTAAAACCACATGCTCCAAGGCTTGGACCGTGACGTACCTCTACCGCGGGCTGATGTTTGGGGATGGTGCTGCTGGGCTTGCTCTGCGAGGGTTTAGGGTTGAGGGTTTAGGGTTTAGGGTTCAGGGTTTAGGGTTTAGGGTGCTACGACCTGCAAAAAAAGCTCTTTGTATGGTAATATCCCCAACTCCCAAGCCCGCAACCCTTCAAACTCTTAGACCTGCACCCGAACGGCCCCTCCCCCCTAAACCTTAAAACCCAAAACGAATTAACTCTCTCCCCCTCTCCCCCTCTCCCCCTCTCCCCCTCTCCCCCTCTCCCTCCCTCCCTCCCTCTCTCCCCCTCTCCCTCCCTCCCTCCCTCCCTCCCTCTCTCTCTCTCGCTCTTTCGCTCTCTCCCTCTCTCTCTCTCCCTCTCTCTCTCGCTCTCGCTCTCGCTCTCTTTCTCTCTCACTCTCACTCTCTCTCTCTCTCTCTCACTCTCTCGCTCTCTCTCTCTTCCTGAAAAAGCGAATGCTGAGACTGGTCTGGACAACCTGGGCCTCGCGCTCGGGGAGAACGAGCGATCGGACAACAAGATACCGCTCGCCATGTGCTTGGGCCACAAAATTTCAGGGCCGCGGGCGCGGGGGGGGGGTGGTAGTGGGGACTCGGGGTAGTTAGGTGATTTTAGGTCGTGGGGGGCGAGCTACATCCTTCCACCGGCAGCCCCCCAGACTAACCTCAGACCCGTCCGCTTTTCTGAACCCTAATAAGCCCGAAACTTTATCTGCATAGGGCTTCTGAGGGTTGACGTTTTTGGGTTTCGGTTTGGGTTTGGTTTCATGTCTCTTCGTGGTTCCTAATTCATGATATTTGGGGTTTAGGGTTTAGGGTTTAGCGTGCACCATGGCGTACCGGAGCCCCCCCCCCCCCTTCTCCGGTTCTTGGCCTCTCTTTCCTATTGAGTACTTCACGTTGCTGACCTCGCGGCGTGCCCCTAAAGCCTCGACCTGCAACCTGAGGGGGAGAGACTTCCGAAAGAGTCCCGAAGAGTCCAGGTACCTCCACCTAGGGAAGAACCCCCGGAAGTCGATGCCACTTTAGGGTTTGGGGTTAAGGGATTGAGGTTCTACCATGTTGGTATGGGCTTTTGGGCCTTAGCCCTCGCACCTCGCAATACAACTCCGCAGGAACTTATCGTTCTTCGAGGGCCTCCGACCTCAGCGAATCTCGTGAGATGTTCGCCTAGACATGTTTGTTTTACTCTGGGGTTTGGAGGTTTAGGGGTTTGCACGTTTAGCTTACGTGTTGTGATCTTTGGCTACCAGAACGCACCGTTTAGCTTAGTCAAGTCCACGCCATGCTGTGCGTCTGGAGCGTTTCCGGGCAAGAGCTAGCTTCAGCGCCCACGGGCCACACGTTCGAAGACGTGATCGGCTTGAAATGCCACTTGCGAAGCCAGCATGGCTTCCCAGTCTGCCTTCAGCAGCTTATACAGACTGGCCGCTGCTTGGACGATGATGCTTCTGTAGTTGGGCTCGTTGACCTGCAGCTGGTGCTGCTATCCACCCTCAGCCCGGAGCAGATGCCTCAGGCTGAACGCGAGTTTCTTGAACATGCTGTCGATACAGGCCACGCGGAAGTCGCTCGCGCTCTGCTGGCAGCTGGTGTCGACAAGAACTTGGAGGACAAGTATGGCGCGAGCGCTCTCATGCGCGCATCTGTCAAGGGCCACGTCGAGATTGTACATGTGCTACTGGACGCTGGCGCCGACCCAAACCCAAACTTTCAGGACATTGAGCGTTGGCGGTTTGATGCTGATGCCACAACGACTGCTCTCATGGTCGCATCTTCCAAGGGCCACGTCGAGATTGTGCGCTTGCTACTGGAAGCTGGTGCCGACTCAGGGGTACAGGACTTTTGCTTCGAAACCGCACTCACGCGCGCATCGTCCGAGGGCCACATCGAGATTGTACGTTTGTTGCTGGACGCTGGTGCCGGCACAAGCTTCCAAAACATTTCCGGCTGGACTGCTCTAATGCACGCATCTTGCAAGGGCCACGTCGAAATTGTGCGTTTGCTGCTGGAAGCTGGTGCCGACAGCAACGTGCAGAACGGATCCGGCGAGACCGCGCTCATGCGCGCATCTTCGAAGGGCCGCGTCGAGGTTGTACGTTTGCTGCTGGACGCTGGTGCCCTCTCAAGCTTGCAGCAGAACAGGTCCGGTGCCGAGGTTGCTCGCTTGCTGGGAGATCGCCCGGCTGAAGACCGAAGCCTAAAGCCCGAAGAGCCCGTTTCTAGGACGACCAAGCGGCGCAAAGTTGGGAAACATGCAGCTTCGATTCAACCTGGGTGATTGTATACCGGGAATGTTCGTGTCAGAGGGGTTGGGGGTGGGGGGTGTCTAAAAGTGTATCATGTTTTGGAGTTGAAGGCCAACCTTTGAAACGGCGAGTCCCTGGCCCCTAAAATCGGGGCTTTAGGGTTTAATGTAGGGGCCGGAATAATTGCTGAATCATTACCAATAGTATTCCCCTATGGCTCCTATATAATCAAAGGATAACGACCCCCAAAACCCTATTAAAGTTCTTAAGCTCCCATATTATAGGGTTCGGGTAAACCCTGTAAAGCTTCAAATCCTAAGCCCTGTAACAGCCGACCCCTTGAAATCCCTAAACCCCCAAACCCAAATATGGGGTTCGTAGGTTTCAAAAAAAGGGCCCCTAAACCCCAAACCCCAAACCCTAAACCCTAAACCCTAAACGTTTGTAGCAGCTTCAAGGATCAAACTTTAGGGTTGGGAAGTGAGTTGGGCGCGGCTTTAGGGTTCGTTCATGTGAGGTTTCAAGGTCCCCTAAGGGGTTAACCTTTAGGGTTTAGGGTTTAGGGTTTAGGGTTGAGGTATCTTCCTACTACGTCCCTTATTTTTCCTTTCGAGGCGTTTTAACAAGGGGTCCTCTAACCCGAGGGTGCAACCTTAGGAGTCCCAGGTAAAAATCCCTACATCCCTAAAGCCCTAAACCCTAAACCTTACCCCCCTAAACCCTAAACCCCAAAAGTAACCCCGTGAGGTTCATGATTTCCGGAACGATCCTGTTCAACGTCACCGTGCTGAACCTCGCCACCCGCTCAAGCAAGGGTTTGGACTCTGCAGAGGTACCCTAAACCCTAAACCCTCAACCCTAAACCCTAAACCCTCAACCCTCAACCCTAAACCCTAAACCCCAAGCCCTAAGCCCTAAACCCTAAACCCTAAGCCCTATCCACCATATCCCTAGAACCCCATGATAGGTCTATTATAAGAATCACCTGCCCAAATAGCCATCCTAATAGGTCTTGAGATGCTACTCCCTCAACCCTCAACCCTACACCCTAAACCCTAAACCCTAAACCCTAAACCCTGAGGGGTTTCGTTTTTTTGGGGGCAGGTTCCCCATTCTTTTGCCCTTAAAGCAGGCTCAGAACTGCAACTCTGGGCGCTCTAACCCCCTCCCCCGCCTGACGAAGCGCTTATTCCCCTTTGCTTGGGGTTTAAGGTTTAGGGGTTTAGGGTTTAGGGTTTAGGGTTTAGGGTTTAGGGTTTAGGGTTTAGAGTTTAGGGTTTAGGCTTGAGGATTTACCCCCTCTTTCCAACACAGCTGAGGACCATAGGATCCTTCTTCCGATTGTTGTGCCCGAAGACCACGATACTCTAAGCCTTTCGAGTCAATTGCCCGAGAGGGCTCAAGCGTCGCCCCTGAACCCCTTAAACCCCTAACCCCCTAAACCCTAGACCCTTAAATCACAAAACCCCTAAACCATACACCCCTTAAACCCCTTAAACCCCTTAAACCCTTAAACCCCTTAAACCCCTAACCCCCAAAACCCGAGGCCCTCAAATCCCGAGACCCCTAAAGCCTTCAACCCCTTAAACCCCTAAACCCCTAAACCCTAAAATCCTAAACCCTAAACCCTAAACCCTAAACGCTAAACCCTAAACCCTAAACCCTAAACCCTAACCCTCAGGTCATCGCAGTGTACGGGAACGAGTACGATCGAGTCAACTCTGAGACGGAGCTGCACTTTATCAAGGAGAGGGCCAAGTACTGCTCCCTGGTAGCCTTTGGAGGTGCCATGTGTACTTATAGTAGGGTTTAGGGTTTCGTGTTTAGGATTTAGGGTTTAGGGTTTAGGGTTTAGGGGTTTAGGGGTTTAGGGTTTAGGGTTTAGGGTTTAGGGGTTTGGGCACCCAACTTTTCCCCCCCTCCCTTCTCTCTCTCTCTCTCTTCCGCTCTCTCTCTCTCTCTCTCTCTTTCTCTCTCACTCTCTCTCTCTCTCTCGCTCACTCACTCTCTCTCTCTCTCTCTCTCTCTCTTTATGTCTCAGGTTTATCTATTAGGTGTGTACAACAGTACATAGCTTTCAGCCGGACACTAGTCTTCCTACTGACCGCGCAAGGGACGCCTGTCGCTCTGCGATCTCAAATTCAAAAAGTCTCTCTTTCTCTCTCACTCTCTCTCTCTCTCTCTTTCTACCTCTCTGTCCCTCCCTCTCTTGCTCTTGCTCCTCGCTAACCCTAAACTCAAATGTCCACGAAGAGCTCTTCAGCCCTGATCTTGGAGCTGTTCGCCCTCAAACACCTCAAACCCTACACCCCTACCCCTCCAAACCCTCCCTAAATCCTACACCCTTACCCCTCAAAACCCTCCTTAAACGTTAAAGCAAGAGTCCAGAACCAAGCTCCCAGAGGCTCTTCTTTAGGAGGTTTAGGGTTTACGGGTTTTAGGGGGCTCAGGGGGCTTCGGGGTAGAGGGTCTTAGGGTTATAGTGTACTGTCGTGTCTGTGGGTGTAGGGTGGAGTGGACCAAGCTCGGAATGGTGCGGTTCTTTCGGGTGTGAAGCTTGCGACAAACAAGGCCTGATCTATGTCGAGATGCTGCACAAGCAGCGGCACGTCGGAAATTAAAGCCTTGAATTGCCCTAAAACCCTTAAACCCTGAATACCAAAGCCCCTAACATTCCTCAAAAATCCTTCACCCATCGAAGGGGCTGAATGTATGCTCACTGCCGCACAGGGCAAGTCGGGTTTAATTATGGATGTTGTTATAAGAATCGGGTTTCGAGGCTCCCTAAAGCTACGTTCGGGTTTTTTGACTTTTGGGGGTTCCAGGTTCAGGGGCTTGCTTGAAGGCTCCTGCGCACTTCTCTACTATTTTTGCTTAAGAACCCCCAAAAATAGAATTTGACAGTCCCTATATTACCCTTGTACTGAAGAATATTTTACTTTTTGGTGGGGTTCTTAAGCAATTGGTAGTTCTAAGTAGGGCTTCAAAGTACCTCAGAATCCTACCTACTAGCCACCCACGAACCTCCGAGCAAGGCTTACGGCTCATACGGCCTGTTAGGCTTGCAAGGCTTGTAAGCTTACTAGGCTTATGAGGCTTAGGGTTTAGGGATTAGGGTTTGGGGTTAGCTGAGGCCTAGGGCTTGTAAGGTTTAGGGGTTAGGGGTTTCAGGGCGTGAATCCATCCGCCGCAAATGGTCAAAGTCAAGAAGGCTTACGGCTGGTGCTTTGAGCCCTGTAACCAGCCAGTAGTTGCCTCGCACCGGATAAACACTTTTGAAAATCAGGAGAAGATCTTTAGGGTGTAGGGTTTAGGGTTTAGGGTTTAGGGTTCAGGGTTTAGGGTTTAGGGGTTGAGGTTCAGGGTTTGGGGTTGGGGTTTGGGGTTTAGGGTTTATGTTTTAGGATGGCCGTTGAGGCGGCAGCTTCTTTTTAGGGTTGAGGGTTTAAGGCTGCAGCGTTTCAAAAGCGACACAAAGCCACGACCGCTGAAACAGCAAGGGTTTAGGGTTTAGGGTCTAGGGTTCACGGTTTAGGTAACACTTGCCCAAAGCAAGGTTGCAGGTTCAGAAGAAGAGAGCGCCAAACCTAGACCCTAGAGTATCCCAGAATTAAACAGGATACCCCTTTTGGCTGAGAGGGGCTTGTGGGACCCTACGCCCTAACAACAAGGGAATAAGGGGGCCTGCTCTTTGGTCTTAGAAACGCCTGTTCACATGCGTCTGCAAAGCCCGAACCCTCAACCCCCCAAAAACCCTAAACCCTAAACCCTAAACCCTAAACCCTAAACCCTAAACCCTAAACCCTAAACCCTAAACCCTAAACCCTAAACCCTGAACCCTAAACCCTAAACCCTAAACCCTAAACCCTGAACCCTAGGCGGCTGCTGCACATGGTGGAGCAGATGAAGAAGGTAAGTCGGGGAGAGCCTCGTACTTCGATTCAGGGTTTGGGGTTTAGGGTTTGGGATTGGGGTTTGGGGTTTGGGGTTTAGGGTTTAGGGTTTAGGGTTTAGGGTTTAGGGCTAGGGTTTAGGGTTTAGGGTTTAGGGTTTAGGGTTTAGGGTTCAGGGTTTTGGGTTTTGGGCTTAGGGTTATCTTTCCTGCTCTGTGTTGAGGTAGGGTTGAAGATGCATGGAGTGCACCCTGCAGGCTAGCTAAACTCAAGCCTCAGTTGGTGGCCTCACATCCGAATCCGGAACTCTGAGCCGACACCCTTAACCCGAAAGGCCCTAAAGGCCCGAAAGGCCCTAAAGGCCCTAAAGGCCCTAAAGGCCCTAAAGGCCCTAAAGGCCCTAAAGGCCCTAAACGCCCTAAACGCCCTAAACCCTAAACCCTAAACCCTAAACCCTAAACCCTAAACCCTAAACCCTAAACCCTAAACCCTAAACCCTAAACCCTAAACCCTAAACCCTAACCCTAAACCCTAAACTCTAAACCCTAAACCCTAAACCCTAAACCCTAAACCCTAGCCCCCTGCAAACCCAAAACACCCCAAGCCCGAAGCCTTCATCCCTCCAGCTCAGGAGGCTGCGATTGTGGCACAGCTGGTGCCTTAGGGATGCTTGGGAAGACGTTTGATTCTTTGGGTACCATAAGTCACACCCTAAACCCTAAACCCTAAACCCTAAACCCTAAACCCTAAACCTCAAAAAGGTTCCAAGTTCAGTACAGGTGCTGGTTGTGACGCAGCTGCTCTTGGCCATCCTCGAGCTGCAGAGGCTCCGCGTGTAGGGTTTAGGGTTTAGGGTTTAGGGTTTAGGGTTTAGGGTTTAGGGTTTAGGGTTTAGGGTTAAACCCTAAACTTTTTTCAGAGTAAGGCTACAGGGCACTTGGGGAGCCTGAAGTAGGGTGCATGAATATCGAACGTGGGATGGCGAACTTGGAGAGCGCAAGACTGTTCAGAAAACATCGTTGGGAACTTGTAGGGTTTAGGGTTTAGGGTTTAGTTTAGGGTTTAAGGTTTAGGGTTTAGGGAGGGTTTAGGGCACGGGGTTCCCTGTTGCGTCCCATTTGGGTCCTAGGACTTTTGAAGCAACAAAAAGCGGGCGCTAATTGCGTTGTGGTTCCTGGGCTCCCAAGTTCAGGACTGTGACTCAGCATGTCCTCGTGCCCTTCTGTCCCTAAACCCTAAACCCTAAACCCTAAACCCTAAACCCTAAACCTTTTTTTCTTCTCAGAGTAAGGCTACAGGTCACTTTGGGGCGCCTGGGGAGTAGGGTGAATATCGAAGCCTGGATGTGTCTAGGATACATCGTTGGGAACTTCTGACATGTCTGGGTTTAGGGTTTCGGGTTTAGTGTTTAGGGTTTAGGGCTTAGGGAGGACTCCACATGCGGGGGAGGGGGAGGGGGGGCTCGAAATTATGCCTGTTAGTATCCTAAACCTGTCCTCGACACCAAGGGTTCACAGTTTAGGTCAGACGCACAAGGATACCCCCCCCCTCCGGTGCTTCTGGAGTTTACAACCACAGCCGCAAACTCCAACAGCCGAAATCCCAGAAGGTCCTAGACCTAATGTTTTTTTGCTTGCAAGGTAATAGTGCAAAGCGAAACATCACATACTACTCACATGCGCCTAAAATTGGCCCAAATACACGTGAGTTAGTACATCTCGACATATATGTATAGATACGCATACCGAGTAGATGTCTGCAGCCTCCCAACAACTCCCTAGCAACCCCCGAGTTTCTTAATATCAGGTCCCTCCGGTAGTCCCTCCTTTGACACAGTCCATGGTGCACAGACCCTGCTCACAAGACGACTCTCAACCCTGAATAAACCCGAAGCCCTAACCCTTTAACGCTTAACCCTGAACCCGAATCCAGACAGACCCTGCTCACAGGACGACCCTGAAGTGCTTCCGGGTCGTCCAGCGCTTCTCCTCGAAGCACTGGAGCTTTGTTCTTGCCGCGGCCGTCGCAGCCTGGCCAGACGGTTTTGGCTTTTGGGCTTCGGGTTTAGGATTTAGGGTTTAGCGCTTTAGGGTTTATGGTTTAGGGTTTAGGGTTTCGGTTTTTTAAGGCCCGCATTTGGATTCCCAGCGGCTCCAAAGTCCCTTAATCAAGGAACATTCCTTAGTTCTCACCCCTTTTTTGCAAATTTGGGGAATCCTGAGTTTCCCAGTCTCAGTGGTACCCTTTTGCACATTTTCTGGTTCTAGGTTCCCATATACAGTAAGCATTCCCAAAAAAGGGTACCCTTAATCACCCTTGGGTTGGGGACCCTTTTTTAAGGGTCCTCTAAGAGAATCTAAGGGGCATATTCGGAGCTATATCAAAGGAACCGTTTAGGGGTGAAGCCTCAACCCTAAAACCTAAACCCTAAACCGTAGGGCTACGAGTCTTACCTGGAGGTTCAGGGCACGTATAACCCCAGTTCCCACTGCACTTGTAAGCCCCCGAAGTCCCCTAAGTCCTCTAAGTAGGTTATAAGTAGCATATAACTGGGGTTATCAGTACGCATGCACCTCCAAGTAGACCCTAAACCCCCTAAACCCTGAACCCCAAACCCCACACCCTAAACCCTAAACCCTAAACCCATACACCGCCAAGTCAACCCGAGAGCCGAGGTCGCTGTGGCCGCTGCGCCCACTTTGATCGAGAAGTTTTGCATCCTGCTGGACACCTTGCCTCTTGCCAGTGTCGCCCTCAGACATCCTCAACCCTAAGGCTCAGGGTTTAGGGTTTAGGGTTTAGGGTTTAGGGTTTAGGGTTTCGGGTTTAGGGTTTAGGGTTGAGGGCCTAAGCCCCAAACCACAAGCACTGTACCCCAGCAGCCCTGCAACCCTAGAGTCCCTTACAGCAACAATCGAATTCAGCCCATCTTACTGGCTCAAAACCCAACTTTTCAACTTTTGGCTTATTATAAGGTAGTTTATTCTGAAAGTTTCAACTTTTATTTCCTGGGGTTTTGGGCCAGTAAGCCATTATGACATTCCCTATTCGTCATCCCTGGTTAAGGCCACAGGGATGTTCTATCTTCTCCTAGGGAAACTACGCCCTAAATCCTAGACCCTAAACCTTAGTTCTACCCTCAACAAACCCTAAACCACAAACCAAAGACCCAAAACCTCAAACCTAAATCCCAATCCTAAACCCCAAACTTCAAACCTCATAAACTTAGCTCCAAATGGCCCTGAAACCGGCTCGTCGCAGCACTTCCTGCGCGAAGAGGTCTTGCAGTCGAAGGTCCCCATAGTCCCTAGGTTTAGGGTTTAGGGTTTAGGGTTTAGGGTTTAGGGTTTAGGGATTAGTAGGGTTAGGGTCATGTGAGTCGTTGGCCCACGTTTCGTCGGTTTTTTTGGTGGCGGACAACGTCCATTCCTGATGCAAGAGCTTACATGTACAGCATGTGTACCTTTGCAGGGTGGTGCCCCCTAGTTATAAGTAGAGTTATAAGGGCCCTAAATTGGGTTATAAGGACCCTAAGTTAGGTTATAAGTCCCTTAACTACAGTTAGTATAATAAGGGGGCCCCACCCTGTGCATCTGCAGCTTGCAACCCAAAGAAGCCTCCGACATTTTGGGATCAGCAGTTTTACTGTCGTGCAGCGGTTTGGTCCTCTTGTGAAAAGCCTGCAACAAGACGAGCCGTCGCAAGCATCCTCGCAAGCATCCATGCTAAATACAATCCCTAAGCCCTTAACCTTAAACCCCAAGCCTAAAACCCCAAACCCCGGCCCTCAACCCAGACCCTAAACCCTAAGCCGCATCTACGGCGGCCTCAACCCGATCCCGAATCCGCAGCCTACAAACCCCGACCTCGGCAAGTAGTTTTTGGATGAGCACGACAGATTTTCCAGGCCGGTTCCTGAAGCTCGCACGAGAACCACAGTAAGTCGCAGTGGCAGCTTTCTGCTGAAGTGACGTGCTCTGAAACGCCACGTCGTGTCTGATGGCTCGTCGCCTAGTAAGTGTTTACACGGAAACAAGGAGGAACCCTTACTGAACAAAGGGTCACAAGCACCCTTAAGAGGGTTGTAACCATAGTTACCCAAGAAAGGAACCTTCCAAACACCCTAATTAAACCCTAAACCCTAAACCCCAAACCCTAAACCCTGGCATGGTCAGCTGGGCTTCCGGATTGAAAGCTCTGTGCCTGAGGTGCCTTCGCCATCTCCACCATGCAGGTCGCGTGGCAGGCGCACGGCGCCCGAGAGGTTTAGGATTTAGGATTTAGGGTTTGGGGTTTGGGGTTTGGGGTTTGGGGTACACGGCAGGCTCCTGACGAAGGTCCTCTACCTCTGCACCCGATCCCTGCAACACGAAAGAAGCAAGGGGGTTCATGAATACACTCATCAAAGAGTTTTTAGTTGCTTTGAAGTCGTAAAGGAGGATTAGGGTACTGGGTTTAAGGAATCCCTGAATCTTAACTACCCTAAGCTAGGGTTCTATGATCCCAATTTTTTAGGGCTCATCTATGGAAGAAATCTCTTCGGGGCCTTGGCGTCCGAAGGTTCCTTCCCGGGCTGCTTGAAGGTTCAGGGCTCAGCCTAAACCCTAAACCCTAAACCCTAAACCCTAAACCCTAAACCCTAAACCCTAAACCCTAAACCCTGGGTGTTGGTGTGGGGTGTAGAGTTCAGGGTATAGGGTTTAGGTGTGTGTGAGGGTGTTGGTGCGGGGTTCAGGGGCTTAAGATGACGGCTGCACACATGGAACTTTATAATGACGTAGGCTTACGGGTTAATGTGTAGGGTTTTGGGTCGTGGTCGAGGGTTTGGAGGTTGCGGTGTAAGAGAGCTAAACTCCTGGTTCCCAACAGATTCTGGCCAACCCGATGTTGTGGGCGGTTCCCATCATTGAGTCGAGAGCTCCCCTCCCTAAATCCCAGGGTTCCTCCTCCCCCCCCCCCCCCACAACAAAATCCCTAAACCCTTAACACTAAACCCTAAACCCTAGACCCTAAACCCCAAATCCTAAACCCTAAACCCTAAACCCTAAACCCCAAACCCCAAACCCTAAACCCTAAACCCCAAACCCTAAACCCTAAACCCTAAACCCTAAACCCTAAGCAGCCCCTGAGCAATTCGCAGGCCATGCTCATCCAGGCCGACTGGTTCCAGCCCGATGCTCCGGAGCTCGCCCCTGGCGTGGCCGTGGCCAAGGCGTGGAGTGGTTCAGGGTTTAGGATTTAGGGTTTAGGGTTTAGGGTTTAGGGTTTAGGGTTTAGGGTTTAGGGTTTAGGGTGTAGGGTGTAGGGTGTAGGGTGTAGGGTGTAGGGTGTAGGGTGTAGGGTGTAGGGTGTAGGGTTTGGGTTTAGGGTTTAGGGTGTAGGGTTTGGGTTTAGGGTTTAGGAGTAAAAGTTTTGAATGCAGGGTGCGTATGGTGCGCAGGGCTGTAGGGGTGCAATCACGGGTGTAGTGGCATGGAGGATAGGGTTTAGGGGTGTAGTAGAGTTTTGGGGCTTAAGATATTTGAGTTTGGGTTTCAGGTATAGGGTGTCGGGTTTGGCATTTGTTGGGTTTAGGGTTTAGGGTTTAGGGTTTAGGGTTTAGGGTTTGAGGGTTTGGTGTTACGGTTTGTGGTCTGGTGCTTGCACCTTGTTCGTTTCGGTCTAGGGGCTAAGCAACTTTGGGGTCTAGGGTTTAGGGTTTAGGGTTTAGGGTTTAGAGGGCTTAGGTTTTCAGGGTTTGGAGGTTAGGGGTTCAGGGTTTCACGGTTGAGGCTTCAGCGTTCAGGGTTTCAGGGTTAGGGCTTGATGAAGCCCACTCGAAACCACCTTTCCTGGTAGGGGGAAGTCATTCCCCGGCAACAACAAGGGTTTAGGGTTTAGGATTTAGGTTTAGGGTTAAGGGTTTCGGGTTTAGGGTTTAGGGTCAACCTTCCCCTACCTAAACCCCAAACCGCGCGGTGCTCTTTTAGGTGAATGGTGAGGACGCCGGCATCATCGAGCGCCAGGACCCACCTCACTAGGCTTTAGATCTCTAGCGTTCAGGGCTCTCAGTTGTTTGGGGCCTTAGGGAACCCTAAACCCTACACCCTAAACTCTAAACCCTAAACCCTAAACCCCTTTGGAGGGTTACGGCTTGCCCATCCGACGTGGGTTCCGTTCCAGGGCGCGGTGCCAGTGTAGGAGATCTGGGAGTCTAGGGTTTAGGGTCAAGGGTTTAGGGCATCGCGCAGCGTACGTGTGTTCTAAGCCCCGCAACGCTGTGTAGCCCTAAACCCTAAACCCTAAACCCTAAACCCCAAACCCCAAACCCTAAACCCTAAACCCTCAACCCTAAACCCTAAACCCGAAAGCCCCACGTGAAGGACGGCGAGCTGTGGCGAGCCCCTCGGCCTGCAGAGGCACTGAGATATTTTTGCGGGTGCCGCGCTGGTATCTCTTCATCGCGGTGTGTGTTTAGGGTTTAGGGTTTAGGGTTTAGGTTTTAGGGTTTAGGGTTTATAGGGTTTAGTCACTGCCCTAAGGGTCCAGGTACCTCACTACTACATACTTGGGTCCCAAAGTCCCCAAATGGTTGGCACCTTCAAGGCCCAAGCATTCCCTATTTTGCTACATGGACCCTTTGGGATTCGTATGCATGCATATGTCTCTAAATATGTTTCGATGCAGTGCACGGATGAGATCACACCCCCCGTTTGATCGACGAATTCCCTTCACGCAAACGAGGTAGGCCCCTTGGGGCATGTTACATTTCCCCTTCTTGTGCTTAAGAGGATTTTATTCAGAAATATTGTTTGGAGGGTTCTCAGGGCCATCAGAGTATTTGTACCCTAAACCCTAAACCCTAAACCCTAAACCCTAAACCCGAAACCCTGATCCTCCCGTGTGGCGCTGCGTCTTGAAGACCCAGGTCAAGCTGACGTCGCCCAAAGGGCAGCAGCCACATGGCCAGCACCTCCCCTCGTCGAAAGGGTTTAGGGTTTAGGGTTTAGGGTTTAGGCTTAAAGGTCGACTTTAAGTCAAGTTGCTAAAGGCCCTTATTCGCTTCTTCTGGGGTTGGGTTTCCCTCTATAAACCTTGAAGTTAAGGAACATAGCATGGTCGACACCACCGGAAAAAACTCAAGAAGAAAACAACCTAAACCCTAAACCCTAAACCCTAAGACTTTTCATCGCAGGGGTCCTGACTCGGGACCCATGGTGGCCTCGGCCCCGACGCGCGAGACATGTAGCCCTAAACCCCAAACCCTAAACCCTCAACCCTAAACCCTAAACCCTAAACCCTGCGGACCCCTAACGCCTGAATCCCCCACAATTTCCTGAAGTCCTCTCACGCTCAAGACCCTCAACCCTGCAGCTCCCCGAACTCAACGAAGCCTTAGAGTCCTTTATGCTCTAAACCTCTACACCCCCAAACCCCTTAAACCTCCAAATCCTCTAAGCCCTAAACTTCTAAACCTCTACGAAGGTCTTACCTGGCGAGCCCCTGCAAGCTGGAAATCCAGTGCTCCAAGTTCTTGCAGCTTGTCCCCTTCGACTTAAGGTTTAGGGTTTAGGCCCCCTACTAGTATCTACAGATAAGGATTGCTTCATGAAGGAGCATGGAGTTCCCTGAACAGGGCCTGGGGAGTCAGTTTGGTGGGGGGTCTGGGGTCTGGGGGACCCAGGGATGGCAGGTGGGAACCCTAAACCCTAAACCCTAAACCCTAAACCCTAAACCCTAAACCCTAAACCCTTAACCCTAAACAATCGATGCCGAGTTAATGCCTTGCCTTTCGTACGTTACGAAGCTTGAAGCTGCTCGCAATCCCAACCTTCACAGAATTTGGCCTTGTTACAGCAAACGAACCCAAAACCCTAAAACCCTAAAACCCTAAAACCCTAAACCCTAAACCCTAAACCCTAAACCCTAAACCCTAAACCCTAAATCCTAAATCCTAAAACCCTAACCCTTAACCCTCAACCCTAAACACTCTTACTTAGGGTTTCCGGATTTAGGGTTTAGGATTCAAGGGGTGCCCCGATGATGGACCGGGAGTCCAACCGAGGTGGATATGTCACCGGTCCGCCTTTTGCTTGCACAGCGGGTTTAGGGTTTAGGTTGGTTGGTTTGTTGGCGTTTTTGGGTTTGGGTTGAAAGGGTTTAGGGTTTGGGGTTTAGGGTTTGGGGTTTGGGGTTTAGGGGTTAAAGTTTGTTGGATTTAGGGTTTGGGGTGTAGAGTTTTTGGTTTCGAGTTTGTTGGGTTTGGGGTTTAGGGTTTGGGTTGATAGGGTTTAAGGTTTGGGGTTTGGGGTTTAGGGTTTGGGTTGACAGGTAGGGTCTAGGGTTTAGAGTTTGTAGGGTTTAGGGTTTGGGGTTTAGGGTTTAGGGTTTAGAGTTTGTAGGGTTTGGGGTTTATAGGGTTTGTAGGGTTTATAGGGTTTAGAGGGTTGGTTTGTAGGGTTTGTAGGGCTTATAGGGTTTATATGGCTTGTAAGGTTTGTAGGGTTCAGGGTGTAGAGTTCATAGGTTTAGGGTTTAGGGTGGGGTTGCAAGGTGCTTTGATCCTACAAACCCTAAACCCTAAACCCCAACAGCCCTCAAACCCTTTGCGCCCCTCCTGCACCCATGGAACCCTAATTTCTGAATCCTCTCTCACCCCGAACTCTTTAAACCAACGAACCCCAAGGGTCCATGTGCCTAAATAGGGAATATTTGGGCCTTAAAGTACCTCCTATGCAGGTTTTTTTTGGGCCCAAGTATATAATAATATGGTACATGGCCCCTTGGGGGAAGGCCTGGCTCTAGATAGCAGCACCGACCTGCGGGGACTAAACTACTATGTGCTTAACCAAATCCCCCCCCCCCCCCCCCAAAAAAAAAAAAAAACGCAAACAATGTAATCCCTTTATTTCCCTGATAAGGAGGATATTTTTTCTAAGCCCTAAACCCTAAACCCTAAACCTCATTTCTTATGGTGGGGGTTCTTAAGCAAATAGCAGCAAATGCCAGTAAGTCCCTGAGGACTACGACGAGAAGTTCTTCTACGGGCCGCTTTTTGTTGTTTACAGGGCTCTTGGGATTTAGGGCTCTAGGCTCCAGGTTTATGTTTTGGAGTTTAGGGTTTAGGTTTAAGATTTAGGGTTTAGGGTTTAGGGTTTAGGGGACAAGGAGGACGTGGTGGGTCCATAAGTTTGCCTCCGGGCTTACAGAGTTGAGGGGCTTCGGGTCGGCAGGGAAAAAGATAGGGGTCGGAAGAGTTACAAATAGTTTGGCCTTATGGTCCCTTTTATAGATATACCATAATAACCCCCCCCCCCCCACCAAAAAAAAAAAAAAAACTGTTCCAATTATGCAGACCCCTATATTAGGCAAGGCCGGTTCCTTGATGGGCTTTATCGGGTCCCTGGTGAGCAAGGGGTCGCAGGGTTTTGGGGGGTTTAGGGTTTATAGGGTTTAGGGTTTATAGGGTTTAGGGTTTAGGGTTTATAGGGTTTATAGGGTTTATAGGGTTTATAGGGTTTATAGGGTTTATAGGGTTTATAGGGTTTATAGGGTTTATAGGGTTTATAGGGTTTATAGGGTTTATAGGGTTTATAGGGTTTATAGGGTTTACGGTTTAGGGTTGTTCAAATGTTGATTCCTTGAAGAGCCCTGAAGGTCTAGGGAGTCTGGGGCTTGTGGAGCTTATTACTGGGCTCAGAAGGGTGCAGGTTCGATTCTTCGTGGACTCGTGTAGACTTATAGGATATGCAGCTTGTAGGAACGGGTCTATACAGTATAGGACTTAGGGCTAAACCTTGCGCCCTCAACCCTAACCGCCCTGCCCCTGATCCTTCTTCTGAGCGCCTTTCAAGGTCGGAAGACGTCTCCCGAGAGGATTTGGAGCCCCTGGACTTGGGGTTTTCAGGGGTTTAGGGTTTAGGGTTTAGGGTTTAGGGTTTAGGGTTTAGGGTTTAGGGTTTAGGGTTTAGACATGTGGTGCCGGTAGAGGGGTTTTGGGTTTGAGGGTATAGGGTTTAGGGTTAGGGCTGGGGCTGAGCGGTTATACGGTTCAGGGTTCCGGGGCGGTTTGGGTTTTGTGCCAGAGATGGGTGTAGGAGTTTAGTGGTTTTGGGGTTTCGGGCATGCGGGAAGGTTTAGGGTGTTGCGGGATGTGGGTGCCGAGCCTAAAGGCTTGTGCTGGCGCGCGAAGTACCCATGCCCTGAACTCAAAGCACTCTCATCCATAGAAAAAGCCTTAAGACCTTGCGGCGCCCAAACCCCTTCTTGAAGGATCATGGGCGCTTCTATGTAGCGTTCTAAGTGAGCAGCTGTTTTTGGTTCATGTGGGAGTTTCTTCTTTTGAACAGGATCATCGGAAGTCAAAATGGACACTGCGCAAGTGAATCAGGTTTCGAATAGACCCAGCAACACCTAGAGCTACCCCCCTAAACCCTAAACCCTAAACCCTAAACGCTAAACCCTAAAACCCTAAACCCTAAACCCTAAACCCTAAACCCTAAAACCCTAAGCCCTTCTTCTAAGCAGAAGTATCAGCCTCCGAGCATGCCAAGAGCCATCGGGTCTAGGTTCTGGGGCGACCCAAGGGCCCCAAGACTTGCTGGCCCCAGGCCGAACTTTTCGAACCACAGCCTACTAATTGCGAAGAACCCCTCCCCCCCCCCCCCCCCCCAAAAAAAAAAAAAAACAAGACAAAAGTATTCCTCCTTTTGTCAAAAAGAGCCATAGAATAGGGATCATTCTCCTTTTTTTTTTTTTTTGGGGGGGGGGGGGGCTCCTCAGCAAATAGTAGTGAATCCTCAACCTGGCCTATGGGATACATTATCCTTCATGTTTTTTTTTTTTTTTTTTTGGGGGGGGGGGGGGTTCTTAAGCAAATAGTAGTAAATCCCCAACCTGGCCTCGTAGTAGTAGAGTAGGTAGCCTTTAACCTTTTGTGGGTATTCGAATCCCCAGATTACTGGACAACTAAGACCTGGCCTCAGCCCTGAACAAGCCACAACCTAGTGAATGCTTGAACTTGGAGATGCTGAACCCTGAACCCAACCAAAACCCGAAACCCTAATCCCTAAACCCTAAACCCTAAACCCTAAACCCTAAGACCTGGCCTCAGCCCTGATCAAACCACAGATTTAGGGCACCGAGGCATGTCTTGCACCAGCTTGACGAGATCAATGGCCGGTTGGACAGCCTCACCAGCAACTGGGCAAGAGGGGTTTAGGGTTTAGGGTTTAGGGTTCAGGGTTTAGGGTTTAGGGTTTAGGGTTTAGCGTGTTTTTGTGGTTTTCTGGTTGCGAAAGCCTTCGTGTGCTTGCGCGTGTTGTGCCCCTCACGTCTTCAACTTGAGACAGCTGCAGCCTCTCGCGCGTGAAGCTGGCTTAGCCGAGGCACTCTTGGGCAGAAACTGGATGTGGCCATGAGGCAGGTTTAGGGTTTAGGGCTTAATTAGGGCTTAGGATTCAGGGTTTAGGGTTTCGGGTTTAGGGTTCAGGGTTTAGGGTTTAGGGTTTAGGGTTTAGGCTAAACCCTAAATCAGCCGCAAGGACATTCGTTGCCACAGAGTCCCTGTGCTGCGAGGTCCTTGTATGATATTGGCACTTGGACCCAAAGTGCTTGAGTCACATCTCACGTCGTGCACCCGGCTTGGCAGGCTCATTTCGGACGAGTATGCGAACCACCTGGAACACTAGGCCGCTCTACATCCGAATCTTCTGGCAGGCATTGGGGCGTGGCGCTTGGGGGGGGACAGAGGATGTGGATATCGGCAGTCGTTATCTTAAACCCTAAGCCCTAAGCCCTAAGGCTAACCCTGAACCCTAGACCCTAAGCCCTAAACCACCCTAAACCCTAAATCCCAACCCTAAACCCCAAACCCTCGACGCGACCCAGCCCGCCCCGCCCCTCCCCCCCGCCCCCTGCGCGCAGGTCGCCGTGTCGTGCAGCGTGGCTGGCGAGCAGGGTGAGAAAAAAGAACGATCACACGGGTTAGGGTTTTGGGTTTTAGGGTTCAGGATGTGGGCGTTTAGGATTGGGGTTTAGGGTTTAGGGTTTAGGGTTTAGGGTTTAGGGTTTAGGGTTTAGGGTTTAGGGTTTAGGGTTTAGGGTTTAGGGTTTAGGGTTTAGGGTTTAGGGTTTAGGGTTTAGGTTCAGGGTTTAGGGTTCAGGGTCTCGAGACCCAAGTATTCAAGACCAAAACTGCGCATCCTCCTCCCTTCATCCCACACGATGTGAATCCTAAACACTGCTGACCGCAACCCTTTTTGGTTCTTCTCAGTAGGGAGTGAGGGAATTACGGCCCGATTATATAATCCCTTAAAGGGGTATATATATATATATATACCCTGGCGGTCCGCAGACGTGGCTACCTTGTCTTTTGCCATCGGACGCGGTTACTTTGTCTTTTATGAACTCTGGGATTTCCAATACCTTTAGAACTTTTGAAGAGGAATATATCGGAGGTTTTGCAGAGTTTCACGTCATATTTCCGACTTCGGCGCCAATTTCTTCAAGCCAGATGTATCTCTGCATCGGTTCTAAGTGCTGTCTGATTCCCACCAAGCAAAGCAGAATAAACAATAGCTGTAGCTAGTGTCTTTGCGATAGTGGTGATATTGGTGCTGTCTAGGCCTGGTAGTCTCGAGGCACATGTCGAGAGTGTGCTCCGATGCTTACAGCTGGACCTATGGGCTCACAAGCAATCGCCTGTGTATGTTCATACTTGGGCCATGTGCTTTGATTTTGATGCAACAGCTTCAAATAAAGGAAATCGCGAGCGTTCATAGCTGGGCATGAGAAACAGATGTGTGCACCAACCCGACACGATCAATTGAACGCAACTCAACTGACTCATAGAAAGCACAGTCCTGAAAAGCAAGGTCTTTACACATCTTCCCTAAACAAACAGGTGCTGGCATGCAGAAAGCAATGCCAGAAATACTCCACACAGACACACATCAGAACTTTCCTAGATGTTAACGTACCTTGGACAGCGCTCTTGAGATTTTGCACGCTTCAGCAGTGACATTAAATGTATCGAGCAAGCAAAGGAGAAGAATCTTTCCAACAAGCACACGTCAGGGAAAAGGGCGTTCGGACGACGTTGCTGAGACAAGTCACGGTCAAATAAGAACTTCACGATACACCCACCACTGCTGCTTTTCAGGGGTCGGACTCTGCAGATAAGTGTCGTGCCGTGACGCTTCTGAATCTGTCATTCGATGAGATGGACTTTGTGGGGCTGTGCACGGGAGACTCAGCTATTGAGATGACTCCGACAGATACCATTCCCATTTTGGCCGAGATACGGCAATCGGACACTGAGCCAGAAGCATGGGCCACATATGGTACAGTCGCATCCTTTGACACGTACATCGCCACCATCCTTCAATCTATTGGAGTTACCAACAGCTCAGTGGCGCATAAAACAGTGGAGAAGCAGGGCTATTTCTGCAAACGGATTCAGGTGCCTCGTGTCTGTCGTGACGCGCTGTACATGAGGAGCGGGTTTTTCGGCATTCAGTTCAAGCCGTTGCGCCATCCCAACGATCCTTTGGAGGAAGGATTGGAGGTCATTAGAGCCGAGGGCAACAACTCCCTCATGAGTGTGGCCAAGCAGCTTGAGTCGACTACGGGCTTCCTGGGTTGCTTCTCCTCAATGGGCACAGTTTATGTGCGAGCCAAAGATGACGACATTGCAACCATTCGCAAGGTGCTTTTCCCCGACTCTACACGTTTCAACGCAGAGAATTGGGGAATGAAAGCCAAGTTTCGCTACAAGGTCATGGGCTTTCCAGCTGGCATTACGCCAGTCAAAGCCTTCCAGACGCTTCAGGACATGGGGTGGATTGTCATTCCGGGACATGTTGTTCATGCTAGTGAGCTGGCTACCGTCTACGTCTCGGCGGATGAACGGCCGCCCCACACAAAGTTTCATACAACCCAAGGCATCATCCAAATTTCGGAGGCTGAGAGAGCGGCCCGTCAGAAAGTGCAGATACGCCCAGTCAAAGCGCCAGAGTCGGACACGTCTGGGGTAGCTTCGTCCAGATCTTCGTCAACGACCGATCCGTGGTCCAAATGGGATCCTTGGAAGGGTGCTAAGTCCCAGGAGGTTAGCAGCCCGACAGTGCAGCCGTGTTCTCTCCAATCTAGGGTGGTCGAGCTTGAGAAGAAAATGCAGGGTGTCCATCAAAGCATCGGGAAGTTGCAGGATGAACAGGCATTGACTCGAACGAAGTTGGACCACATGGCTGAAAAGAATTCGTCGGGGTTTGCTACCTTGATGGAAATGATTTCGGAGCTGAAGGAGATGCAAGGCGGCTCGTCGCGACAGAGTACCCCTGTCCGCAGTCCTCCTTTCAAAGCCGCGCGTAGTGAGTAGCATCAAAGGGTGGAAGCAATAGATCCGTCTGGTCCCTGGGTCGTGGTACCCTTCTACTTAGAACTCTTCATGGCGGTTTTTCCATCCTTTGTAACCTGATGCTAGTGATAGTAAGATGGGCGTTGTTCATCTATAGAGGTGTGATTTACTCCTTGCTGGTGTCTTTTTTGTGTTGGTTTTGTTGGGTGTGGTTCTTCGGCAAAGTCCGCTCTCGTGCGTGCCGTAGGCATAGAGCTAAGTGCCGTGTGTATTGCTTGGCTGTTCTCTTTAGTTTCGCTGTGGGCGCCCATACAATTCATGCTCCGCAGGTCACATGTGCTGATAAGCGACCCTTGCGACTTTTGCCACTGAAAACTCCTGTGGTTGTCGCGTGGCCTGTGTGTGAGAATGGCTTGCATGTTTGGCTGACGCATTCGTTGCTATATGTTGGTACTTCACGTGCCTGTTTATCGTATTTGTCGTCAGCCAGCTCCGTCTCTCGTAGATGTTGCACGAAGGATCGATGTGTACATATGCCTCCTGATGTCTCTTTCTCTTGCTTCTCTTACTCTTGCTCTCTGTGTTTACCTCCTCTCTTTGACATCTTCTCCCCTTGTTTAGGTTACCCTGGGGAAGGACCCTTTAACATCCTCTCCATTAATGTTACGTCATGCCCCAAGCATTGGCAAGACCTTGTTGACATTCAAACTTTTCTCAATCTAGCCGACCCCATCGCCGCAGTATGTTTGCAGGAGTCTCGTATTCCACCGT
Source organism: Symbiodinium natans (assembly GCA_905221605.1). Classification (NCBI taxonomy): domain Eukaryota; class Dinophyceae; order Suessiales; family Symbiodiniaceae; genus Symbiodinium; species Symbiodinium natans. Next base: position 484,177 of record CAJNDS010001968.1, read on the forward strand.
CCAAGGTCAAGTCTTTACAAACCACTTTCTCTGACCATGGATGGTGCCTGCACGTTGGATACCAGCCTCCTGTAGTCCCAATTAGAACCCAGACGAAAGCAATTCGACAACAGCATGGTGGAATCGCCATACTGACGCCAAAAGATGTGAGTGTTCGGACCGTGGAATTTAGTTCTGAGTGGTTGTCACTTCTCCCTTTCTGTCAGGTTATGTGGTATCCCCATGGCAGTGGTAGTAGTGGGTTTTACATCTTCAACTTGTACTTGCCTGCGCATGATTCTGCACGAGGGTTAAGGCGCGAAATCATGGAGAAAGCGTTTCAATTCGCTGCCACCTTGTCAGGCCCTGTTTGTATGTGTGGAGATTTCCAAGATCCCCCAGAGTGCAACGCAGCAGTCGCAGAAGCTATCTTTAAGGGTGGCTGGACCGATGCGTTGTTTGAGGTTGCGGCTATGTTCGGTAAAACTCCTGATTTCACCTATTCTGCTAGGAAAGATGGGTGGAGAGACCGTAACCCCAAAGGCAAAACTAGGATTGACTTGTGGCTCCTGGGTCCGTCTTTCCTCCCTCTGTTGAAGAATGGTGGTGTTCACTACAATGCCCCATTTCCTGGTCATGCAGTAGTTTCCCTCAATGTGGACGCTGGCATGTTTCAAGCGCAGGCCTTCACCCTGAGTCCTCATAAGAAGTGGGATTTGCCCCCAATCCCTAAAGACCAAGAGCAATGGGATGAACGGGATTCTCAGTGTATCCCCATCTTGATGTCCTGCATGGCTTCACTCACACAGGCGATTGAGGATCTGGACGTAGAAAGAGTTTGGAGCATTGCATGTCAAATTGCCACTGATATGCTTAACCATGTCACACAACAGAACGTGCCACCTACGCGAGGCTCAACCCCAAAGTTTAAGCTCAAAAAGCCCTTCGTGTCCCATGTTAATCCTCATGCCCCAGCTGCCCGTACTTCAAAAGCTAAACGTGTGATCCAGGAGGCCTTGGTACAATCGTCTAGACACCGGGATGGTTTAGCGATAGATCTTGTCACTTTCCAAAACACTATTGGCAATCTGCGCCGTTTGATCATCAGCCTGGGGTGTCCTGACATAGCGTTTCCTCCTGCTGTGGGCACAGTTGAAATGGAGGATTGGCTCAACTCGCTGAGTAGCTTTTGTTCCGATTTCAACTCCAAAATCAGTAGGAAGGTTGATGCTGAAAGGTTGAGGAAATGGAAAGAACGCATGAGGGTAAGTTCTGCTGCTGATAGAAAATTAGTGCATTCCTGGATCAAGGACCAACAGTCTTGCACCCCCAAATGTTTTAGGAGGTCCGATGGTTCCATCACAGCATGCCCTCAAGAAATGCTTGACATGGTTACCTCGCGAATGGAAGAAATCTACAACACGCATAAGGGTAGGGATGTTCGCGGGATGATTGAGCATTTTCTCTTGAAGTACGCTCCAAGCATTGAAGCAAGGCGCTGTGCAGTTGAATGCCCCAAATTTGATCATCGCGATGTGTTCAAACTTTTCCAAAAGCGCCCATCCTGTAAAGCCGCCGGCCTGGACGGCTGGCTCACGATTGAACTTAAGCATTTACCCCCTAGTGGGTGGTGGGCCTTCACAGCTGTTATGAAGCTGGCTGAGGCGACGGGGCAGTGGCCGAGGGTTATTAAACTTGTCTCTGTTGCCACTATCAGTAAGGGGCAAGGCACGTATGATCCCACCCTCACGCGTGCCATAGGGATTTCTTCTGCAGTGTATTCTGTCTGGTCGTCCTTGCGATTTAGGCAGCTTACCCCGTGGCATCTAAAGATTGCACCAGCTTCGCTGTATGGAGGTTTGAAGAATCGTAAGGCGTTGGATTCAGAGCTTGACTTCTCCACGGACATGCATGAGCATGAGGACACTATGTGTGCTGTGTTTGTTGATAGATATAAGTGTTTCGACTTAATCATTCCTGAAGTCGCGCTCAAAATTGCTCTTGAGCTAGGTCTCCCCCCTTCAATTTACAATGCCGCTTTAGGGTTTTACGCCAATCAGATCAAGTTCTTCAAAATTGGGCAGTTCTATGGAAGGAAGGTCATGTCGACAAATGCGGCAGTCCAAGGGTGTTCTTTATCAATCCTTATGGTGAACAGTATGTACTCAGTTCTTGCTCAGCATCTAGCCGACGTGTCGCCGGACAGCAGGTTCACCTCGTTTATTGATGATTGTAAAATTTGGACCGTTCAGACCGACACGGATCAGTTGAAGCTAGCTTTTGAAGCCCTCAGCAGCTTCGATGATGCTATCGGGCAACAAATTAACGAAACAAAGTCCACTGTGTTATCCAAATTTCAGAAGAAGGCGGCACGCTTCTTGAGAGACGTGGGTCGGCAGTTTCCCTCAAAAAAGACTGTGAAATCTCTTGGTTGCTCACACACGGTTGGCAAGAAGCGGTGCGCCAAATTCCAAGATCAGCGGGTTCACAAAGCAATCCGCACTGCAAGTAGAGTTTCCCACCTTCCATTACCTGAGAAACGGAAGATCTTGCATACCCACTCTAATGTGCATTCCCAGTGGCTTTACGGAAGTGAACTGCAAGCCCCATCCAAACGTATGTTTCAAAGATTGCGGACAGCAGTAGTTGGCATATTCCATAAGAGGTCAAACTGCATGCGGTGCCCTTTTCATTTCCTGGCCACTTTTGGTGATATTTATGTAGACCCGTGGGCTGCTTGGGTTCTTCATAATCTGAATTGGGTCCGGTCTGAGTATTGGCGGGATCGTGACAGACTACGATCAGATCTGGTAAGGGTTCGTAGTCTGATGCGTGACAGGCCCCCAAATTTGCCATTTCCGCTCACCTCAGGAGGGAGAGTAAATAACTTGTGCCACATTTTCCACCAACTTGGATGGAGAGTTGCCAGCCACGATGAGTTCGTTGTCATACGCCAAAATGACGTGGACTTAAACTTGGTGATGGGCTCCCGGCACGAGTTCCAACAGGAACTTGCCAGATCCATACGCGCCTGGCTACTCCGACAGGCCCCAGATCGACAAGACTTTCGTCCGAAAGGACACACTTCACATGTTGACATTTATCGCACTCGATATTTGCTTGATTCCAGCTTTGCCGACAGGAACGACATGAAAATCCTCGAATCAATATTTGCTGAATTGCCACAGCCTTTTGAGCGAACACGTGCAATTTTACGCTCGCTTTTGTCGGGTTCAGTCTTCACAGGTCGCAGACTTCGGGCGGCTGGCAAAACGGAGTCTGACAAATGCAAGGCGTGTGGTCGGCCCGAAGATCACGATCATTTGTTTCGAAGTTGTCCGCGTATTGTGGCCAGTAAACCTTCTGGACCAGCTTTCGACACACTTCCTCATGATACGTGGTGCTCGGGAATTATGTTCGAGTCCCCTCAGATTGGGAATTGGCGGCGCCGGAAGGCTTCACAGCAAATAGACCTCGCGGATGACGCTCAGTTAAACATTGAAGCAGACTTTGCCTTCGTGGATGGCTCTTGCTTCTTTTCCAAATGGGCTCCCATTTCTTCGGCAGCTTCAGCTGTTGTCTTCCCAAATGGCACTACAGTAGTTCGGGAGGTTCCCGGACTTTACGCATCTTCACAGAGGGCAGAGATCTGGGCGCTGGCGATAGCCATTCATCACAGTGTCGGTCCCATTAAAGTTGGTAGTGATTGTCAGGGTGTCGTAAATACTTTTTTGTGGTTAGACGCCAACGCTTGGAATTACGATTTGCTAAGTAAGGTCGATAACGCTGACTTGTGGAGTGTAGTCTCAGCTCAGATGGCTAGGCGTACTGGTCTGGTCACCGTGTTTAAAGTTAAGGCCCATGTGTCTACAGACTACAAACACCAGCCAGCGTTGTGGACTGATTTGAATGCTAAAGCAGACGCTGCTGCTAAGCAAGCAGCGCGCGCAAAGTATGAAGCTGCCTGTAAGCAGTTTGAACCTGAACTGGTTGATGGCGTTGTTTTGCATGTTCATCTTGTTAAAGTGTTGTTCGACAGGTTTCAGCAATTCGCAGCTGAGATTTCAAATGATGCTCCCATGCAAAGAACAAGCCCTGGTAGTTCGCAGCGTAGACGTATCTGGGGTAAGCAAAGTGTTTCATGTCCCACTAGTTCTAAGCCGTCTTTTCATGAAGACAGCCTTAAAAGTTTCGTCAACCTGTTTAAGCAAGGCTTGCCGATTGACGGAGGTGTTTGGGACGAAGTCATGAGGGCTTATCCCAGATACGCTTATGCGCGTAAAGAAGTCATCATCACGAGTAGAATAGACCTTCACGTCGCGATGGAGGATATCTCATGGGGGAATACTATTAAGAACATCCCAGCCATGCGGCTTGTGTTAAACTTTGTTCTTACTTCCCAATGGTATTTTCCTGAAGGGCAATCTTCTACGCGACAGTCGTGGGTCGAACTAGTCTGCGAATTCGTCGCGAGGTATGGGTTCGTAGGTGGCTTTGTGACGAAAGGGATGCCCATGTCACGTATGACCCGTAAGTTGAAAACTTACGTTGTGAAAGTGTTCGAAGCAGCTGGACATCCCATTCAGACAGTGAGTCGAATATCCCATCTTCGTGATTTCTTTGGAGGCGATGTGGCCGGTTTGGTTGGCAGTATGAGATTGAACCATCCCAATCATGTTTGGGCAACGCTTATTTCTGCTGCGCTCGATCCTGGCAAAAGGCCTTGTGGGCAGCGACAAGCGAATGCCCGTTGGATTCCTGATTTCCTTTCCCCAGTCTGACTCTTGTTCTCTCCATCTCCCTCTTCATCGATCCTCAGACATGTCGCTAATTCAGCCACTTCGACGCTCGTGAGGCTTAGAAGTAAGTGTCGGTAAAAAGATAAGTGTCAGGACACAGCCTGCGCTCAGTGGAAGGGGGCGAGAAGAAGGTGCTTGGGAAAGATTGAGGTTGGCAGGGAAAAGCTTGCAAATACACGGAGCGCGATGTTATTCCGCGAAAGATGAGTTAACAGGAAAAAAAAGCGCGTGAAAATCGCGTGAGAACCCCGTGAGAACCCCGTGAGAACCCCGTGAGAACCCCGTGAGAACCGCGTGAGAACCCCGTGAAACGACCGTGAATACCCACTTTTTCGGTGAATCGCTCGAGCATGTACAAATTCGCTGTTTCTCTTCTTGGATTCTGAAAAATCATCGTTGTTTTGGAGCTTGTTGCTATTTAACTTGCTATTTGAGAGTGTCGGAGACAGGAGAACAAGTAAGGGCCCATGCAGACCCCCCCCCCCCCCAAATCCTCCGCCCCCAAAGCCCCATCCCCCGTACCCCCCATCCCCCGCAAAAAGGCCTCTTCTGGCCCAGACCCCCATTCTGGGCTCGAAACCCTAGGTCTGGGCCAGATGAGGGCTCATCTTGAATGGTTCGAGGGGAGGTTAGCAAGATTAGGTTTTTTCTCTTGGAACTGCTTGGTGACCGCGCCCCCTGTTGGGGGCTCCTGCAGGTAGGCAGTGGGACTCCAGTAGAACCCTGCGCAGGAAATTGCCCGAGGTTCTTCCATTTTGCTGAGCAACCTTGTGAACAACCCACTTTGTGGAGGGAGTGGGCAAAAACACAACGTTCAGAATAAAATCGTAATCATTCCCTCCCTCCCCCAACAAACTCGTAAAATCCAAAAATCCAATGCGTTGGGGGTACTGTATTTTGAGTTCTTGGCTTTACACAAAGGGTTCGTCGGTTTTTTTTGTAAATCTGGGGTATACAAAGCGTGAGGTAGCGAGGACCCTAGTTATCAATGTCCGATTGATCATGGTTGATCCGATGTGCAAGCGTGCAGAGAGGTCGTGACATAGTGTTAGAGCACCACGCGCATGCTGAACCCAGGCAAACAAGATCGAAGCACACAAAGACTCACGTCTCCCTAAGCCTGCACACATATTCATCAAGCCCCGTATATTTAAAAAACAGAAAAATGTATATATATATATATATGCTCTATCTCTCGACGACTGCAGTGCATATTTGTCAGGAAAATAAGGCTTCCAAGTCTCCTTTTTGACTGCCTCCTTACCCTGTCAAATTTCTTATATTGGGGGGTCAGGGCTTTCGTGGTCTTTCCCTAACACCCGTCGCTACCTTGTCCTTTGGACTTCCAGGGTACATATATATATATATATATAGAGCCCTAATTCCTTCATTCCCTAGTAAGCACCAGCCAGTAAATCGTGCGTTGGACCATAAGATGAAGACATGTTTACATACCGCCCGAATCTTTTGTAAACCTTCCGTTCTCAACCCGAAAACCGGTAAGGTTTAGGGTTTAGGGTTAGGGTTTAGGGAACCTCTCAGCCCCCAACAGCCTTTTTCTCCCCTACACCCGGGAATTTTGGGCGTTTAGGGTTTCAGCCCTAAACCAAAGCCCTATCCCAACCCCCAACTAAAAAAATGATGCATTCTTAGGGGGCGTTGGGCTCTTGGGTCGGTCCTTCTGGCCTCAGATTGAGCTACATACGGTTCGGGGTCTTGGAGCTGGTTTGTTTGATGGTGAGACCCTTGCGGAATAGGGTTTAGGGGCTTAGGGTTTCGGGTTGTGTTGGTAGATTTTTGAGGGGCTTCAGGAGGCTTAGGGCTAAGAATTTGTTGTTCCAGTTTTGTGTGTTATTTGGTTTTTTCGATCGGGGCAGGGGGGTGGAGGGGTTGGGTTTTGGGATCTTTCAGTGGAGGGCCTCCTATTAAACCTACTGAACAAATTGACACCCGGCAGCCCCGAAACCTGGAAGCCCGAAGCCCTAAACCCCGTAAACACGAAACCCTAAACCTCAAACCTTAAACCCCAAACCCTAAAAACCCCTAAACCCTAAACCCCAAACCCCAAACCCTAAACCCTAAACCCCAAAGCCCTAAACCCGAAACCCCTAGCCAAAGGCTGTGGTGGCAGCTCGGGCCGAGGCGCAAGCGAAGTTGGAGGCGCAGCTCGGGGACCGAACTTCACCTCATGGCGTGCCTAAACCCGAAACCCAAACCCCTAAACCCTAGCCCTAAACCCTAAACCCTAAACCCTAAACCCTAAACCCTAAACCCTAAACCGGAAACCCTAACCCTAAACCCTAAACCCAAAACCCTATGTTCTTTCGGAAAATACAGAACTGTGAAGTTGAGGTTTAGGGGAGCTTAGGGCGGCTTTGGGATGTTTAGGGGGGTCAGGGAAGTTTCAGGGTTTTGTGCAAGGTTTCAGGCTTCTGGGGCGACCCTAACCCTAAACCCTACACCCGAACCCCTTGATATGCTAGGCCTGAGGCCTCAAGATGTCCAGGCCTTCTGTTCTTCGCATGATTTCGAGGTGAGCCCGCGTCACAGGGGTCGCATGGCTTAGGGTTTAGGGCTTACTTCGGGTTTAACGTCATTTGGAAAACTTCGCAGAAGCACGGCCCTCGATACGAACTCGAGTGCCCCGATTACATGTATATCCTAAACCATTCTATAAACCCTCTTGGGCTCATTCAGTCGCTGCCAGGGGGCGGCTGGTGCTTTGGGGCCTCTGCTTCGGAGATTTCGGGTCGGTCGGGGGTTTAGGGTTTGAGGTTCAGGGCATGGAGTTTAGGATTTGAGGATTAGGGTGTCGTTTAGGGATTTGGGGTTGAGGGTTTGGGGGTTTAGGCTGTGGGGTCAAGGGTTTGGGGGTTAGTACAGGTTTATGCGAGAAATGCACAAGGGACCCTGCAATCTTCTACCCCCTACAGCCCTTACGGACCCTAAACTTCACCCTGGTGTGCCCAAACCCTAAACCTGTCGATACTTCAAGATATCAGCTGTATTACCGTACTTACGCTACTTCGTTGGCTCAAGACAAAAAGTGCGTTGCACTGTACTTGTTGAGTTTAGGGCTTTCCGCTGGTAACAATAGGTTATCAGCCGTAGACTCTAACACTACCTGCCGGTGTCATGGAAGGGCAATCTCCCGGAAATGCTGCAGCAATCCCCGTACCTGTGGAGGATGAAACAATGTCACTGCTTAGCAACCCCGTTGTAGGGGAACCTACAGCTGCATCGACAAACCCTCCCAGGGATGGTGAGGTTATGCCGCTCAGCCAAGAGAACTTGGCAATGCTTGCAGCCCAGAACGATCCAAGAATCATGCATGTTGGAGCAGTTAGCGAGCAACGCCTTGCCACTGGTAACGTTCCAGGTTTAGGCTCCGTGAACTCTTGGAACATGGTTCCAGGGCTAAGCACCCCAGCATACTCACCGACAGAGAGAGCTTCTTCAGTGTTCTCTCCGACGTTCAATGCCCAGCACATAGACCGTAGGCAGCTCCAGGTGAATCAAGTCGACGCAAGGCAATTGGCGCTGAGCCAGGTTGACATCCACGTCAACGCCGACACTGGGCCAGCCGTTGCCATGGCCGCAGAGGCGCGCCACAGGGAAATCGTAGGAGCCATAGGGGAGGCTCATAGGGAGGAAATCAACATACTTAGTTCCCAGGCCACATCCAAGGTGGCACAATTGCGTCATGAGTATACCGTCCTTCAGAACAATCTTAAGCAGCTCGAGAGTGAAGCCGCCACTAAGTCAAGCAATGATCAAGGTATCATTGATCAGCATTCTGCTGCTCTTGCCAGAGCAAGGACTGAAGCCATTGAGCTCCACAAACGTCTTTGCGAGGCGGAAGCCTACGCTAATGCCGAGTACTCCAAGCTTGAGAGGCTTTCTCATAACGTCCAGAGTGAGTACGCCATTCACAATGCGAGGCTGTCCGAACAGGTTGAGAGCATGAAGGTTGAATTCAATGCTATGATCGGACGCTTCAATTCTGAAGCCGAGCACCGCTCAGCACTCACGAGCGAGAACTCTGATCTTCGTGCTAAGTTGCTTCAAGCTCAAGAGATGCTTCAGAAGGCTGCCAGTCAGACCGATTCGCCCCATCATCGGGAGCCGGAAGGCAATCCTGGTCCTAGCGGGCCACCGCCCGGTCTCCCACAGGTACATCGCCTCGACACACCGCCTGGCCAAGGCAAAGGCAAGCCAGGTGACCCAGATGATGACGATGATGATGATGATGGAGACAAGAAGAAAAAGAAGGACGACAAAAAGAAGAAGAAGAAGAAAAAGAGGGACTCATCTTCGTCCTCTGATTCTTCCTCATCTTCGGCGATTTCACCAAAAGAGATGAAGAGATTTTTCAAGAAGATGATGAAAGGTGGTTCAAATGACAAAGATGCCGACAAAGCCGAATCATCGGATAAGGCTCCCAAAACCAAGGAAGCTGAGAAGGTGTTAGTCCCAAAGTTTCCTCAGCCTGAGAGCTATCGCAATTGGCGCATCAGAGTTCGCGACGCTGTTGTAGCTGCGTCTGATAAGCCCGACAAAGCTTTCGAATGGTTGTCTAGGGTTTGGGAAGCCGATATGAAGGAGGAAACCCTTCGTGATCCGGAAGGATTCACCACCCTTGATGCTAAGATCCTTTCAGCTCTGTCGAACATCCTGGAAGGTGACTTTGCACGTCAGGTGGACACCTTCAAAGAAACAGAGGCCAACGCCGGACGCCCAGTTAGAGGAAGGCAGATCCTCTTCAGGATTCACAACTACTTTGCGACGAACGCTCAGCATGGGGCGGTGTATGACATGGAAGATTTGCTTTCAGTCACGTTGCTCAATGAGAATCTTCTCACCTTTATGCGAAATTGGGACACGGTGTTGTCGGGGATTCCCAAAACCCCTGAAGCATCATTCCTCGAACCACTATTTCACAGACAGGTCAAGAAGGTCAAAGCTCTCTCGCATGACATCAACATCTATGAAAGAGCTCTTGAAGGTTCCAAAGAACGGTCCTACAGTTTCCTGTATGATGCTGCAAATGCGCACCTCAACAGGAAGCGCCTTGAACGCAACCGGGAACGGATGGCTCGACAGACGGGCAGTCCTGCTGTGCCCACTGCACCTGCACCTAAGAGGGTTCCTAAAGGTTTCTGCATTTCATGGGTCCGTAATGGTTCCTGTACCAAAGGTGACCAGTGTAAGTACAAGCACCAGACTCCGGCCAAGGGACGCGGCCGCTCTGCCACGCCGGCTGGCTCACGAGCAAGCTCTGCAAGCCCCGGTGGTAAGCCTAAGATCTGCAAGTTCTACAAGCAAGGACGTTGCGATCGGGGGGAGAACTGTAATTTTCTCCATACAGGCAAGCCAGGTGCAGCTGCGCCTTCCGAAACCAGTGGGAAGGGGTCAAAAGGCAAAGGGAAGAAGAAGGACCGCAAGAAGAAGAAAGATCGCAAGTCTTCTCGCTCTAGCTCCAAGGGTTCTAAGGGTAGCAGGAATTCCAAGGGAAGTCAAGGCTCCAAGAACTCGAAGGGCTCAGGCAGAAAGAAGCCTTCAGGCGGTATCCCTGCTGCTGTATGTCTCCTCAGTGCTCTTGTTGCTGGTTCGGCCACCCAAGCCGATGCTTTCTCCCTCCGGAAGGAGTGGACGGACCAGATCACCAATTGCACGTATCCCTATAGTCTGGCGCTACCAGCGGTAAATTTCAGCTCTGAAGTCGATTACATTAACATTCCTGTTAGTGATCCCAACGCGAGGTTCACTCCTATATCGCCCACTAACCGTAAGCATCGGGGAGAAAAGCCTTTGGATTTTGTTCCAGAAACCAGAGCAGACTCCATCCGAGAGGCCCAGATGTCAGCGAAGATGCTGAAAGCTTCCATCTCTACCAAGGACGACGTTCCGGCCTGCCGCTGGGAGTGTGATTCGGAGATTGGATGTAATCATTGTATCCCAAAGGGTCTCAGAATGTCGTGCCCAGCTAAGACTAAAGGGTCCTCTAAGATGCTTAACCTTGAATGGATTGGCGACACAGGGAGTGCACAAGATCTAATCGCTGAGAGGGATCTCCAGCATTTGAAGGCTTATGAGTCTGAACAGCCAATCAACATCATGACCGCGAACGGTCCCAGCTCCGCCGACAAGCAATGTGATGTCGACGTTCCGTCGATTGCTATTTCTGCCAAGCCTTATGTGCTGCCCGACACTCCTTCAGTCCTCTCCATAGGACAGCGTTGCATGGAGCAAGGTTTCGATTTCATTTGGAGAGCCTGTACTCGCCCTTACTTGAAGACTCCTGAGGGTGAAAGAGTTTTCCTTGATGTTCGAGATAACGTGCCTTTCCTCAAATCATGGAAGGAGGGCACTGCCTGCCCTGCGCGTGAATCTAAGTCCGATGAGATTCAGCCTGTTGCCAGAGGTGAAATGCCTGATCGCAGCTCTGAAGAGATTGCTTTGCAGCTTCTGGAGAAGCACGACTTCTCGGAGCGATCATGCGTTGATCTCTTGCGCACCGTCAACTTCGGAGCAGGTAGGAGTAGAAGAAAAGCACTAGGAGAGAAGCACGGCAGTAGCAAAGAGAAGTACGTGATACTTGGTGCTTTTGCACATGGAGGGTTTCATGGTGTAACCAAGAGAACTGGACGCCATGTTAACACTATCAAGTATCTCATCGCATTTCTTCGCAAGAGAGGCGCGGAGTTGGAGAGCTGTTCCTCACTCTGCATCAACCAGAACTCGCCCATCAAGGTCCATAAGGATGTGAACAATCATAAAGACCATCTCAACGTTACGATTGCCGTGGGAGAGTTTTCCGATGGTGGCCTTTGGATTCATGACCCGAGCGCTATGAAAACCGATAAAAATTATCTAGAGGTCAAGGATTCTGTAGGCACCAAACTCCCTGGGATGGTCCATGACAGTCACAACAAGATTGTTGTTTTTGACCCGAAGACATCTCATTCCGTAAGACCTTGGAAGGGTGAACGCTGGAGCATTACTGCCTACACCTGTAGGTCAGTTTACCAACTTGATAACCAGGACGTTGCGAAGCTTCGAGGTTGTGGGTTTGTTATTCCTCACAAGAGGGTTCCTATTGCGCCGGCATCCGCCGATGATCCTGACGAAAGGACTCTCAGGGAACTGATGGAGGAAGACACGCCTGTCCGGCCTTTGCCGGATCGCACCAAGCCTACAGTAAAACTTAAAGCTAAGCCTAAGCCTGAACCAAAAGCAAAATCCGAGCCGAGGGATGGTGTTCGAGACCCCGGTCTCCTCAGGTCCGAAGGTGCGGCACGGGTGCGAGCCATTCTAGATGGTTCTCGCCCTGCTCCGCCCTCTGACGAGGTGCGTGCTGAACCGGACATTGGTCCTCCTGCCCCGGCAGCGGCCGATGCCCCCGATGGGGAAGCAGCATCAAGTGACGATCCTGAAGCACCTGAACGTAGAGCTCGTAGACGGAGCAAAGAAGCTCTGATCAAAGAATCAACAACCCGTGAACACCTCATGACTCATGTCCCCAAGAACCCTTATTGCCAAATATGCCAACGAGCTAAGATGTACAAGCCTCCTTCTTACAAGAAGGAAACCAGTACTATCGAAGCAGAGGTCTTTGGCGACCATGTGACCGCAGATCATCTGATCTTGCACAGGGACAAGCAAACTGTCATTGAGGATTCGCGTCTTGCACTTGTGGTCAAGGATGTTGCCACTTGTTTCATGTATGCATACCCTGCTGCATTGAAGTCGGAAGACGAATGCCTCGTGGCGCTCCAGCACTTCGCATCCGCGAAGGACAATGTGGAGACTTTCTACAGCGATAAGTCTAGGGAACTTGAGGCTGCGGCCAAAACGCTCGGCTGGCGCCATGAGCTCTCTAAGGCTTATATCCATCAGTCCAACGCTGTTGCTGAGCGTGCTGTGCGAGCCACCACTGAGGGCACTCGCACCAATCTCATTCAAGCTGGCATTTCGCATGTTTACTGGCCGTTTGCCCTTGAGCATGCATGCACTGCCTACAACATCAGCAATCCGGGGGGCAAAGAGTTTACCCCTTGGTTCAAGCGTTTTGGTGTTGCATTTCCTGAAGAACCCCTTCCTTTCGGTTGTAGGATTGACGTTTGGGTTGGTCCGAAAGCCCAGCGCAAGGGTAGAGACAGATTCGAGCCTACCAGTGAGCCTGCGATTTTTATGGGATACAAGTTCCAGCCTGGTATGAAATGGCGCAAGGAGGTCTTTGCAATTCATCTCAAGCAGCTGAACAAGCATGATTTCCACGAGTGCCTGAAGCCATTGCATCGCAGTACAAGCTCACTGATGGTAAGATTGTTTTTCCCATGCGTGAGAGGTATGAAAGGGTTCAAGCAGGTCTCGCATCAGATGCCACTGAAGGACCTGTCAGTCAATCGCTCACCAATCAGGACGCTGAAGCTGCAGATGAGCAACTGCCTGCACCCGCAGACCGAGAGGTCGAGCCGCCCAAGAAGGTACTTGATCCTAAGACAGGAAAAGAAATTGATCTTCCTGAAGGGGGTCGGTACTATGATTCGGGGGGTACTCTTGGTAGAAAGTATGGAGGCACCAGAGGTTCTAAGAAGCCCGAATCCATTCCCTCATACCTTTGGGTCAACATGTCCAAGAAACAGAAGGAGAAGGCCATTGTTGATGAGGCACGCGAACAAGCATTGCGTGATATGGAGACTCCTACCGAGGGTTCAGCCGGTAGCTCCTCTGCCGCCGCCGCAGCACCTGCTGCGAGCAAGGACCACTGGGAGGTCCGACTGAACGAATGTAAGCTAATACGCTATCATTATGTTCCCAGAAGAGAAATGTTCTCACCGGATATCACAGATTGTCCGATTGAACTATCGCGCATCTCTAAGCAACGGAGTACAACTATCATTCCCGTAGGTGGTGTTGATGTCATCCATGAGGACGATGATTGGAAGAACGTTAGGAAGCGGAACAAAAAGACCAGTTTCAAGTGGATCGGCAAGACTGAGTTCATTCTGGACAGAATCCACAGTCCCGCTCCTGACGGAGATGGTAAGGATGCATTCCCTGCCATGCCTACTGTACCTCATGAGCCCGAGCATCGTGAAAAGATTTCCAGCAACCTTCCTGTCTCAGAGGACGAGGTACGAGAGCTGTTTGCTCTTGTCGCAAGGCCTGTTGGTCGCAGAGAAATCCTCGAGGACCCGAAGGCACAGGCTGCCCTTGATGTTGAATGGAACAAATTAATGGTTAAGAAAGCCTGGGATATGGGATCTGTTCGAGAATGGAAAGACGTCAGTGATGAAGCCATTAAAAAGGGGAAAAAGGTTCATGTTGGAAAAGTTTTTGAGATCTGCGTGGAAAAGGGAAGTGAGCTTCCCAAAGGCGACCCACAACGAAAATTCAAGGGTCGAACTGTGTTCCAAGGGAACAACGTCAAAGATGAGAATAGTGATCAGGCTCTTTTCAGTGAGCTCGGATCCAGTCCCGCCACGATGGAGGCTGGGAAAGCACTTGACGCCTATGGGCATGCACCGGGCAACGACTGTCAGCAGGCCGACGGCAAACAAGCATACACCCAAACCACGCTCAAGGGAAAGGAAACCTGGGTCAGGCTGCCGCCTGATCGATGGCCTCCAGCGTGGAAGGGAAAGTACAAAGATCCTGTCGTGCGGCTGACGCTGGCACTCTATTGGTGCGTCACCATGTTCAGCCCAGGCGTGCACTCTATGCCTTGCCGGCCTCTGAAGCCAAGCTTTGTGCCGTTGGTCAACACCGACTCACGGAAGTGAGGTCCATTGATGATGATGAGCTTATCGAGCAATCATGGGATCATCCTTCCGGTCGGGGTAAGAGGTCTAAATTATGGGTTGGTGCTACCTATCTTCTTTCGGATAAGCACGATCACGCGTCAGCTCTTGCTGCAGTTAAGAAGATCAGGGACAAGAATGAAGCCAAGAAAGAAGCGAGGAAGAAAGCATTCTTCGATGTCAACCAACTGAGCGACAACAAGGGTTGCATGACTAAGGGTGTTAAGGAAGTCGTGTACGACATGAGTTCCTTTTTGCAGCAAGCCATTGATAAGTACAAGAAGCTCGCAGGCCCACAATTCCAACACCTGCGAAAGGTTGCTACGCCCTTCCATGACGACAAGATCGCTCGCCCGGTTGGCACCGAGGCCGAACCTCGCGGACAGCTTGCTCCCATAGCAAGCCGCATTCTCATGAAGCTGTTGTTCGCAGCAAGGATGGCAAGGTACGATCTGCTGCGCGCAGTTCAGGGATTAGCCAGCCGAGTCACCAAGTGGTCTGTTGAGTGCGATAAAGCCTTGCACCGCTTGATGTGCTATGTCGCGTCTACATTGGAGTACCGCATGCGCGGTTTCATGGGCGACGACGTTAGCACTTGCAAGCTGTGGCTGTTTGCTGACAGTGACCACGCAGGTGAGCATGATAGCAAAAGCACCTCAGGAGGCTTCCTTGCTTTGGTTGGTCCTAATACGTACTTCCCCCTTGCAGCTTTCAGTAAGAAGCAGACCAGCATTGCCCTTAGTTCCACTGAGGCCGAGGTCGTGTGTGCAAATGTTTCGCTGCGTGCATTAGGTCTTCCTTCTTCCGCGCTTTGGAGCGTGCTTCAGAATGCGGGGGGGGATAGCAGCACAAAACCTAAGCACACTCCCCGGAAGGGTGATGTTCCCAATAAACTCCTCTCTAACCACCCGGATTCCCTTATCCAAGGAGTTACTTACCTGGGCACTTCGCACCTCATTGATGGTAGAGTGGTCGAACTGCTCACCAACCTTTCATCCCTGCCTGAACCAGTTGAGATGAACACTCATCCACTGCGCGACGTTTGGGTTAAGTTAAAGGGTACTTGGGTTCAAGTTGAGGAAGCTGTTGCCTGGGAAGAACTTAAGAGAAGGGATAGACCCGTTGATCCTAAAGCCGAAGCGTGTGTAATCGTCTATCGCAGGTCCACAATGGACTACAGACGCCACGCTGACGCGGAGGCTTTCATGCACCGCGAGATTGAAGGCATCAGGAATACGGGGGGTCGGTCCTCGGAAGAGCTTGCACCCAAGGGTTCAGATAAGGACATGGGACTTGTGGTTACGGTTCCACATTCCATTCAGCCTGTCGTGCTTGAGGACAACCAAGCCACCATCAGAATCCTTGAGTCAGGTAAGTCGCCAGCCTTTCGTCATGCTGATAAAACGCAGAGGATTAACTTGGGATGGATTTCTGAACAGTTTAGAAGAAAGCACTATGACATTGCGTACATCAGTACATTGTTGCAAGCAGCCGATATCCTCACTAAGCCATTCACCAATGCTGAGAAGTGGTCCCGTGCTCTTGCACTTATGGCCATATCTCCCCTCAAGCTTGATGTGAGGAAATCTGGCGCGGCCGCCACCACTCCTGGATCCACCCTGCTGACGCAGAGGTCTCCTCCTTTGCACAAGCGGTTGATCATTGAAGTGTGTTGCGGTGACGACTCACTAATTGGTAATCTTGCTATTAACAAATATAAGGACTGCAAGGTCGTTCGCATTACTGAGTCTATGAACCTGAACGATCCCAAAACCCGACGGGAAGTTTTGTCCATCGCAAAGGAGGCCCACAAGGACGGTCTTCGTATCCTCGTTTGGGCTAGTCTTCCTTGTACGGGGGGTTCGCAATGGGCTCGCCTTAATCTTGCCGTCGACAAGAACCGAAGCGCCGTCTTCGAGGCCCGGAGGAAATTCACCAAGCTTTGGGCATCATTTGTCGACCTGTCCCATGGCCTCGATCGACTACTAGTCGACTATGCCATTGAATGGCCACAGGACTGCGAGTATTGGAAATGGACTCGGATTGTCAAATGGATCGAGGGGAAACCCATTCGGAAGGCCCACTTCGACGGTTGTCGTTTCGGTCTTCGCAACGAAAAGGGTGAATCCGTCAAGAAACCATGGACTATTGCTACTACCTTGGATTCCTTGTATGTTGCATTCCGTGACAAGTGTTGCACTGGAGGGCACGTGCATGGCAAGTGTAATCGCAGCTCTGAAGAGTACTGCTTGCGCATGGTTGATCTAATTCACAAGGCGTTTCAGGAAAACATGAGCAGGACCCCTTGCACATACGTAGCCGCTCCAGCAATCAAGCTCCCCAGCAATCCTCGCCTCGAATCTCCTCCTTGTCTTTCTGAAGGAATGGCATCTCGTGCAGTTGAGATTCTCAGCGCAGAGGAACGTGCTGCTCGCCTCCAAGAAATGTCGGCCGCCGCTACTGATGCGGATCGCCTGGCTGACGCCTTGGCTGGACTTTCATCACCAGCGTGGTGGAATGACGCAGTGCGCAATTTCCGGGAGCCCACGGAGGCTGACAGTCCCGATGACTTGTTTCTTCGTGTCATCCCTGTGCAACAGTGGCTCGATCTCCGGAAGGGGTATCCAAGTGTGCCGTGGACCACAATCTATGAGATGTGGTACCGGATCTACGGCGTCAGGGCCTACAGCACTGACGACGTGCCGTCCAAAACGGTACATGACTCCTCCCTGGCGGGATGGACGCAAACTATGCTCGACCTCATCTTCGACATGGCTGTCGTGGGATGGGGGCCAAGGGCTCAGAGTGCGTTTGACGTCTCAAAGCCATACGACTTGTGCTACCGCGTCACCGAGATGGAGCACGGCCTTTCTGACCGACCCCTCCACACGGATGTGGTACAGCTCCTAGGGGGTTTCTATACCCCGGCTTTTGAACGCATTCCGCCACCGCCAACGATGAAATCCCAAGTTCTCATCATCGGCGACTCCTCTCTCGCCTTGTGCACGCACAAGGGCGGTCGTGCGATCAACAAGATGACATTCCAGGGTCCCCTTCGGGATGTTCTGTCGCATGACCCTCGCGTGACGGAAGTCAACGTCATGATGGAATGGGGCAAGGACCTCACTCTCCTCACCCAGATCGTGGAGGATTTCTTGAGGATCCACCACCCTGACGGGTTGGATATTTTCATCAGTTGGGCGGGGAACGACGTCCATGGCCCGTATGGGTACCAGGGCTACACGTGGCACCTTGTGTCGCCCTGGATCAAACAGACCGAAGAGCAAATCCGCAGAGCGGAGCACTGGCCCGTCAAACAGTTGGCCAAGGTGGAAACCGCACTCCGGAAGGTTGTTGCGTTGGCTGGACATGAGTGTGTCAGGTCGTTGACCGTTGTCGCTGGCACTGTCGCCCAGGCCTACGGGCTGGATTGGGAGTACGACAGGGAGATGAAGAAGCACACCGACTACCTAGTCGCAAACGGCGTGAGGGTCGTCGACCCTTACGCGCTTCTTTATGGCACGGTTCGTTACGACAAATATCACATGGTTGCCACGCAAGACAACTTTCAAGCTGCCACGGATTGGTGGCGAGCGCTTGTCTCCACCACCCTGACGGGTCGGCAGATCTTCATGATGCGGGAGGACTTCCTTGCAAATCAGCGAAGCCAGATCTTCAACAATCACTTCCACTTGGCGCAGCCGGAAATGTCCCTTACGGTCCCACCGTGCACCGACATGGTGAGGCCAAGGATTGAGGACTTCGCGTGGCGGGCGCCTACGTCGAGAGATCAAAGCGAGGAGATCATTGTCGCCCAGAATGTTGTCCGGAAGGCTACAAACCCCTCGGACGAAGACCACCCAGACATGGGTGCTGTCCCTATCACCGAGGACGACCGGGCTTACCTCAACCCTGACGGGTCTGGCGGCGATGACGACGAGGTGATCCTCTTCGACGCGAACAACCCCCGTGTGAGGAGGTTGATGGAGGCGCTCGACTCGGTTGAAGGCCAGCTCGATGACGAGCAAGCCGTCGAGATTGAGAAGGAGCGCGGCATCGACACCATTGTCATCAATGATCCTGACGATCCGGACATTGCGTGTGAACCGCTCCTCCCCATCAACGAGCCGGATTCCTCCGTGGAAGAGATCTTGCATCAGACCAGAGAGAGGGTTCGTCAGGATAAGACCCTCATCGATCTCAGCGAAGACGTCACCGACCTGGGGAACAAGGTCTTGCCTGCTCCTTCCCGAGCTGCGCCGCCCAAGGCAATGCCTGCGCGTGCACCTCCCGGAAGGGATGGTCCTACCATCGATGAGTCAGCAGCATACTGGTGCGTCGGTAGCGAGATGCCGGTCATTCAGATCAGGCGCTACCTCTCTCCCAATGCCCTTGAGACGTTGAGCCGGAAGATGACATGGCTGCTCCGCGGCTTCTCCAAGAAGTGCGCCCACGCACCCCATCTTGAGTTCGATGGAAATGGAACAACATCTTTCCCGGCATTCTTCGAGGCGTTGGGGCAGATTTGGAATGGGCTCCGTATGGAGCAGATCTTCCAGGTGTGCGAGTCGTCTGAGAAGGAACGCTTCGAGTTTCTCATCCACCCGGGAGGGAGGATTTTGCGATGCCGTGCAATTCAAGGCCACAGCGGGGCGCTCATGACCGAGAACTCTGACCCCATGCTTGTGAATCGCAGATCCTTCCACCTGGTCGACGGGTGGAGACCCAGTCTACGCGAATACCCTCCTGTTGGAGAGGCTGGCTTCACGCACAGCACTTTCCATACGATGCCAAAGATGGGGTACCACTCCACCTACTTTCGTCACTTCAGGAGCATCGTCGAGAGCGGTATCATCCCAGGAGGAATGTCGCGAGACGGGAGTCGTCGCAGATTTTACGCCGTGATGTCACCGAAGCCAGCATGGGAACGTGACTGCATGGAGGGCGTGAGGCCTGACGCCGAGATCGAGTTCGTGGTCGACCTCCAAATGGCGGCGCTGGACGGGGTTCGGATCTTTGAGACAGCTGCTGGCGCGGTGCAAACCCCAGATTGGCTGTCCAACCGCTACCTCGTCTACGCCTATCGGAGATCCTCGAATGAGCCGATCTGGATCAACAGGGCGTACGAGCATGCTCGTCTTCGCATCGACAAGGCTGTGAAGGAGTTCGCCGCACACAGGAATGTGTTGCCCGTCTTTGACAATGATCCCTATCGTTGCATGACAGACGGCGCGGCCACCAGCTTCTTGGACTACCTGAAGATTCCACCAGAGGAAAACTTCACTGAGTGGGCCCCTCTCGCAGCCGATGCCTACACCCCGTTCCAGCTCCACTACGAACCAAATTGGGACTATGGTGGTCAGCCGGTTCGGATCCCGGAAGGGCATCCTCTTTACCCTGCGCTTCACAACGCCTGTTGGGGCATGCGGGCACTTGTGCTGCCCACGCAGACTGCACTTACGGTGGATCGAAAGCTTCGAGGAGACCCAAGGTTCTTCAGGCACCAACAGTGCGTTGCGTTCCCCAACTTCAACTGTCCTTTCTGCGATTGCAACGACCTGATCGACGGGCTCACAAAGTGTCTCAAATGTGAAGAGCGGTTGACCTTGCCCACGGACCTGGCGAAAATGGCGCAGCCCTTTGAGGCCCGCGATGACGCCACCCGGAGGGGTAGGCCGATGAACATCTTTGAGATTCAGCCTTCCATTGGCCTGAACTCCAACCGAGATCATCGAAATCCCCGCCGCGTCGATGACACGACAGTGGACCGTCGCAAGTCCAGCTCAGGAGCGACCTTAAAGGCGAAGATCAACAAGTCGCTCAGCCGTCAGGAGGTGATATCACCCTCGGCGCGATCCTGGCGGAGTCGCCCATGGATGCCTTCAACTGGATCTCCCAGGGGTTCAGCTTCACGAGCCTCAACCAGATCACGAGGTTTGCCGACATTCGGCTCCCAAACCCTGGGATGGCAGGAGGCAAGTATGCCGAAGGCACCGACGCCTACCACAACGTCGATGGGCGGCTCGCCTACATTTGGTGCAGCGACGATGATTACGTCAACATCCTGACGGATTGTTTCATCTCTTTCCAGGACCGGTTTTACACCGTGCTCGAGATGGCCGTCATCATGTTTGCCGTGCACAGGACGACAACCGACTGCTTCTACCTGATGACCAACACCCCAGGTGAACGATGGTATCCAAACGGTAGGACTATGGCCGGCATCCTCGGAGAGCTCATCAATCTCATCCGGCGTGACCTCCCTCACTCAGCCAAAAGGGGCGAAGTGGCCCCACCGCTGCAGATGACGCAGGATATCCACGTCCCGGAAGGGTTCAGTTCTCTGGGAGATCGTCAGCTGGCACAGCTCCTCCAATTCACCCGTTTCAGGACGCGAAACATCAGGTCCACGATCCAAGATCGGGTTGATCGACTGAGGAGGGACAGAGCATCGTCGGCGCCCAGTGATCGCACGCCACCATGGGTGCAACAGCCGCAATCCTCCAGAGGAAGGTCCAACACTCCCGGCACCCGGGAGGGTCGCCCCGCAGAGAGCAGATCGAGGGACAGGCAGTCACCGTGGAAGTCGCCCCCGGCTGACGCAACGCCTCCTCCTCCGAAGGCTCCACTGCAGGTCAAGGCGCCCCCCGTGATGCAGTTGACATCGAAGAGGCCACCTCCGCCGGCACCATTGACAAGGTCATCGTCACCTGCTGCCAGACCGCCAAGCACTGCTGTCAAGTCCAAGCCGCGACCTCCTCAGCTCCCGAGTTCCTACATCTCGGACGCGGACTGGGACGCGATGGCAAACGATCGGCCATTCGCCGAGGAACGCCCTGCCGCAAGGCAAAGGGTTGTGTCCCCTGGACAGTCTCGCCACGCGGAAGCGGCGGCCCCACCGGGCTTGTCCCGCCCCGCGAAAGCGACGGCCCCTGCGCCGATCGACACTGAGGCTGCTCCACGACCGATGGTGGTCGAGCCTGCCACTCCTCCGACGAGAGAGCAGGTCGCCATGAATCGTGGCATGCAGATCATCTACGAGACTCTTGGCCGAGTCGTCTCGTGGGGCCAAGTGATCGGTGGAACCGACATTGATCACGCCCGAGACCGGGACGTCAATTGGCCCACATGGGTTGGATATATGTGGGCGGTCATGAGAGCCCTGGACATCCCGGGCATGTCGGTGGATAATGATCTCTACGCGATCCCCGTTCATGGCACCGTGGACACGTTCCAGATCATGGGCCCCGACCACGTGAAGTCCTACCTTCGTGGCTGGCACAACTGGCGATGGGACTACGCCACCGATGCTTGGAAGCGCGATTACTAGTTTCCTTCCTTTTGCATCGCACCGGCCTGACGGCTTGGTTTTCGCCGCTCTGACGGGCTGGCTACCTTTTCCACTTTAGTCAGCATTTCTTTCAGGGCCGCGGAGCTAAGCTCTGTGGGGCAAGCACCAACACCCTGCCGGGTCGTTTGGCAGCGAGTTGTTGGTCGATGGTGCCAAAATCATTTGTTTGAATCAAAGTAGCGTCGCAAACAGCTGATGTGTCGCCTCTCCGTTGCTCTAAGATGCGCGGGGGGTGTCGATACTTCAAGATATCAGCTGTATTACCGTACTTACGCTACTTCGTTGGCTCAAGACAAAAAGTGCGTTGCACTGTACTTGTTGAGTTTAGGGCTTTCCGCTGGTAACAATAAAACCCTAAACCCTAAAGCCTAAACCCTAAACCCTAAACCCTAAACCCAAAACCCTAAACCCTAAACCACCTAAACCCTACACCCTAAACCCTAAACCCTAAACCACCTTTCACAATACAAACCTCAGGGAGGAAGACTTCCAGCCGAAAAGGCGTGCCCTTGGCACATAGAATCCCTGAAAGCCCCCAAGACCTTGAACCCAAAATCCATACGCCCTAAGGCCTCAGCCATTCAAACCCTAAACCCTAAACCCTGAACCCTGAACCCTGAACCCTAAACCCTAAACCCTAAACCCCAGCCGAAAACACGTGGAGCCATAAGCTGCGCCTGGACAGAACGAGCGGCTTCAGCTGCTTGACATGGCAGAGGAGGCCAAGTTGGAGGCCACGCCGGAAATTGAATCCCCAACCCTGACCCCAGGGTTTAGGGTTTAGGGTTTAAGGTTTAGGGTTTAGGGTTGTTGAGTGTCTCAATTGTTGGGGGCGCGCTGGTGCTAAAAGCACCCTGGCGCGCACCCCGACTTGGGAAGCCCCGCCCGTCGCCCTGACTTTGCGGGTTTAGGGTCTCCTTGCTTTCTGATCGTGCTCATGTATATCATTCTTGTTGATCCTCGTGAACCCCCCCGTAAGACCTCGATTTCTATACGAGCTTTGGGAGGTCCCTGAAAGTGAAGAAATCAGAGGCTGGCAGGAGTGCGAGGCGTCGGTGTCTGATTTTTTGGTCTGGCTGTCCGGCAGGCTTCGGTGTCTGGGGGCTGGGTGTTGGGTGGGCCCCTCCCTGGGAGGCAAGATATTGAGGAATGCTGAATGCTGGGAGGGCTCTTGCTTGAACTGCCCTCTGGCCGCCGACTGGGAGGCCCCTGCATGAGACTCGAGGGATGCACCGCTTTGCCCGAAGGTTCTGGTCTTCTTCTATAAGGGCGATCTGTCAGGTTTTCGCCCGTGACCTGCCGGTTTGCCCGCGCAGCCCGTAGCTGCCTGCGGGACTCAGAGCTCCGCCGCTAGCCGTTAAGGGCTTCTGGCTCCGGAGCTCCCTCGCCTGCCGGCGTCGCGCTTTCGCCCTGCACGACGGCCCGGACACACAGTTTAGTTTAGGGTTTAGGGTTTAGGGTTTCGGGTTAGACCCTTATTTAGCCCTTAGGCCCTTAAGCCCTAAGACCTTGAACTTAAACTGCAAGCCCTCTTATGTATTCCCAGTAGCATCAAATTTTTCCTTGTTCAGGGCTCAGCCTCCCTTTGGGTTGGTTTAGGGTGTTGAGGGTATTGGGGGACCTGGCTAAAGTTATCTACGAACAGAAGTCAAACTGCCTTCACATTTCCCTCAGCCCTAAACCCCAAACCCTGAAAACATATACCCTTTGGGGTAAGACCCTTGGTGTGGGTCTACCTTTCAGGGTGCAGGCCGTGTGCTCTTGAGGCAGCATAGGAAACCTGATCCACCAAAACCCAACTCCTAAGACCTAACTACGCCTCGACTCGGATCTTTAGGGCTAGGTCATGGACTGTTACCTTGGACCCCTAAGGTTGTACCCTTGGGGACCCTTTTCAAGATCCTCTAACGGAATATAAGTGGGCCGTCTTAGGAATATATTAAGGGAACCTCTTAGGGGTACATCCTTAGGAGTCCGAGTATGACTCCTTTGATTAGGGTTTGCTAAACCCTGAACGAGCCGGCGGATACCAAGATCCATCACCCGCCCGCCCGAATCTGCAGTTGCTGTCGTCCTCAGTTTTAAACCCTATAAACCCTCAACCTAAAGCCCTGATGGCATGAAGACCCTAAACCCTCAACCCATAAAGCCCTAGGCCTAAGAAGACTTCTCTGGGATGCAACTGATGCACAGGAGCAGGCGAACCGCCTTGAGGACGTCATGCCATGATCCCAGCCAAGGGATGTCGGACCTTCTCTGGGGGGGTTCTCTAGAAAAGGATCATTCTTGGTGCCCCCAGAGAAACGACCACCACCCCCCCCCCCCCCCCCCCCCCCCCCAAAGCCAAAGGCCACTTTTGAAAACAGCCCTCTTGCTGCTTTAGTTGATGGGCTTGACGGCGGCTTGTCCGAGGGTGTCCAGTTTGAACCCTTATTACCCTTTGTTTCGAGGTCAGGTCTCCCGGTCAAAGCCCCAAAGCTCGATAAACCCCGAAGCTCTACATGGTGTCCCAGTAGTACCCTGTCAAGGTTCCCTTGTGAATTGTCCAACCCCAAAAAGGGCATCGCTATTGCACTATTGTTGCTGGGGCACCAAGTTTATCTCTAGCCCAGACCATTGCGAAGCATTTGAGGGTTTGGGTTTAGGGGTTTCCCGTACACCCTAAACCCCAAACCCTAAAGCCTAAACCCTAAACCCGAAACCCTAAACCCTAAATCCTGAACCCTAAAGCCTAAACCCTAAGCCCGAAACCCTAAACCCTAAACACCCTTTCTGCGGCCCGGTACTCAGGAAACTCCATAGAGGACTGGCGAAGCTGGAGACGACGCTGAAGAAGGCTTGGCACCCCTTTTTCCTTGGGGTTTAGGGTGTAAGGTTTAAGGTTTAGGGTTTAGGGTTTAGGGTTTCCGGTTCATGGACTGGGGTGTTGCGAATTGAACGTTGCGCCTAAACCCGAAACCATCCGAAGCTTTAGGGTTTAAACCCTACACCCTAAACCCCAAACCCCAAACCCTAAACCCTAAACCCTAAACCCTAAACCCTAAACCCTAAACCCTAAACCCTAAACCCTAAACCCTAAACCTCTCCGAAACCCTAGACCCTGGGAGGACGACGAGGTGGTGAAACGAGCCCAAGCCTACAACAGCAGCCGCCTCACAGTTTTGCTTGCAGGGCTTCAGGGGCTAGGGGTTTTAGGAGTTTAGGGTTTGGGGTTTAGGGTTTAGGGTTTAGGGTTTATCTTAGGGCTTTAGGCCTGTTAGTTTGCGTGACTGAGTCTTTTTGTTCGGGTGTAGGGTTCTGAGGCCTTCTTTCGGGCATGCCGTGGTGTTGGCGCGCGTTGATTGTAGTGGCTGTGACAGCATCCCAGACACCCTAAACCCTAAACCCTAAACCCTAAGCCCTAAACCCTAAACCCTAAACCCTAAGCCCTAAACCCTAAACCCTAAACCCTAAGTGAAAGCGTACACTCTGAACCTATCAACCCTAGCACCAGCACCAGCACCAGCAGCAGCAGCAGCAGCAGCAGCAGCAGCAGCAGCAGCAGCAGCAGCAGCAGCAGCAGCAGCAGCAGCAGCAGCAGCAGCAGCAGCAGCAGCAGCAGCAGCAGCAGCAGCAGCAGCAGCACCAGCACCACCTGCAGAGCACCACCACCACCACCCTAGACCCTAGACCCTACTAAACCCTAAACCCTAAACCCTATGACCCTATAACCCTATAACCCTAAACCGCTCGACCCTTTGCCTGCCAAGGTCTGTCGTCCACCTTGCTGCGGTTGGAGGCCGGTCATAGGGTCATTGGGTTGAGGAGTCAAAGGGTTCATCCCCCTACACCCCGCAACTCTAGAAAGCAGGCCCGAGACGCTAAAACCCTGCTAAAGTAAGCAAACCCTAAACCCTAAATCCTAAACCCTGAACCCTGATCCCTAAACCCAATCACAAGGGCTTACCTCACTGGATTGACGGGTTGAGCTGCTCATGAATGCAGGGGGCTTCTAAAGTCCCCAGAGGCGAGTTCTTAGGGTGTTGGGTTCATACAGTTCAGAGAGTTCCTAGGGTTTAGGGCCAAGGGTTCAACCACGTGAGGTTTGAGTCCTGAAAACTCCGTTTGCTAGAAGACTTTCGAAAGGCAAACCCTGGGATCAAATGCCCCGAAATCGATGGACCAAAATCCTTTTCAGTGGCATGTAGTCACCCGAAGAACTTCCCTAGACTTTGTGGTGCTTTACTGTACCTTTAGATCCTTAGCCTTGTTGGGTTTATTGGGTTTCTTAATAAGGCAGCTAAAAACGTAATTTATAGCTACCCTTCTGAGTGCAGCCAAGCCTAGACCTTTTCGGCCCAAAGCCTGTACCTCAAAGCCTAAGCTATCACACCCCGAGCCCCGACGCCCTAAACTACAAGCCCGAAACCGACTTCCCCTAAACCCTATATCCTAAACCCTAAACCCTAAACCCTAAACCCTAAACCCTAAACCCTAAACCCTAAACCTCCCAAAGCAGGACGCCCTGCTCAGCGCCCGGGGCGCGGGCGCCGAGCTCCAGGCACTTCGCAAGGCAGCCGAAGAGGCCGCACGTCTCCAGCCTTAAGGGATTAGGGTTGAGGGTTGAGGGTTGAGGGTTTAGGGTTTAGGGTTTAGGGTTGAGGGTTTAGGGTTTAGGGTTTAGGGTTCAGGGTTGAGGGTGATTATAAGTCGGGCAACTACTACCCATTGCTTAAGAACCCCCCCCCCCCCAACAAAAATAAGAATATTCTTCCTTATTAAGGGGAATATAGGGATTATGATTTGTTCATTCTTTTGGGGTTCTTACGCGCATGGTAGCTAACCTTGCTTAGGGTACTTGGAACCCTACTTTAAGCACGCATGAACCTGCAAGTAAGCCATTCGGTTGAGAGGTCTAGGGTTGAGGGATGCATATAGGGGCCCGCTGCCACAAAAGGAGAAGCTCGCACGCAAACCAATTCAAAGCTCTGAAACTCCAAAACCACATAAATCAGAAACTCTAAGCCCCTCATGGGTACTCTTTCAAGGAATGCACTGGCCCTGGCCGCTATGTTTGGCCCCCAACGTGTGTTACTGACTGTACGCGTGGAGGTAGACAGGAATCGTCCTAGAAAAAACTCAAAATCCCAAACCCCTCCCTAAACCCCAGTCCCTAAACCCTAGACCCTAGAAACCCGAAACCCGAGACCCTAGACCCTAAACCCTAAACCCTAAACCCCTAAACCCTAAACCCTTAACACTAAACCCTAAACCCTAAACCCTAAGCCCTAACCCTAAAGTCTAAGCCTGAACCGGATATCTAGGTGTAGGGGCTTAGCTGGGATTCCCAGTAGTAGTGCCCTTTTGCCTTGGGTTTAGGACTCGGGGACCCCGCCTTAAAGTCGCAGCTTCTCAGTTTTCAAAATCTTGTAAGTTTCAGGTTTAGGGTTTAGGGTGGGGTTCTTTGGGGGAACTTTGGGGGGGGGGGGGGGGGGGGGGGGGGGTTGCTTGCTATCAGGTGTTTGCAGCGCGATCCTAGGTTCTTCCGAACCCGTAGTTTTTGGATGATGCGCCCTCGACCAAAAGTTTTAGACCCTAAGCCCTCAACCCTAGCAACCCTAAACCCCAAACCCTAAACCCTAAACCCGTAAACCCGTAAACCCGTAAACCCGTAAACCCTAAACCCTAAACCCGAAACCCTAAACCCTAAACCCTAAACCCGAGCCAGGCCGGCGATCACTTCGTGGCCGAGCTTGTGGCCGCCATTCCGCCCAGTTCCGCCGCGGGGCCCAGCTGATGCGTTTAGGGTTTAGGGTTTAGGGTTTAGGGTTTAGGGTTGGCGCACAGCTCACGTGGGGGATTCCGATATTGGGGGTACGCACCTTTCTGGGATCCTTATTCGAAGGGTCCTACCATTTGGGCGTCAGTTTTTGGGTCCCGTATTTTCACCCCAAACCTTAAACCCTAAACCCTAAACCCCAAAACCTAAACCCTAAACCCTAAACCCTAAGCCCCCCAAATCAAGACACCTCAGTAGAAAACACAACCGTTCACGCATCTGAACACAACTAAGCACACTTCAAGGAGCAACCGGTGGTCTTAACAGCATACGGGTTTAGGGTTTAGGGTTTAGGGTTTAGGGTTTAGGGTGGTTTTAAGATTTAGGGTTTTGGGGTATAAGCAGGACTTGTAGAAGGAGTACAACGAGTCATCTCTTCGCAATACCTGGTCTAGAAACTGGCCATTTTCATGACCTCATCCTTGACATTGGATTGTTTGAGTGGAAGGCTTTCTTATTTTGTCTAGAACGCTTCAACATCAGCATCTTATGCTGCTCTCGATTCTGGAGACACAAGACCAGAAGCTCTTAAAATTTGATGCGTCCAAGGAACGTGCCACAAAGTTGGCTGGAGTTGAAGTTGCATCATCTTACCAAGAAGCTTGCAAGTAAGATGTGACAAGGTCTACAGTCTGTAGAGGTTAGGGTTCAGTTTAGGCTTTTTCGGAATTGTTTTTTTTGTTTTTTGGGCTTTGGAGGGTTTAGTTTTCGCTTTGCAAGGTCTTTGGGATCGGCTGCCTTGCCAGCTTTGCCAGATTTCGCCGGATTCAAAAGAAGCGGACGTGTTGGTGGAAGTTTCTTCAGTGTTGTTACACAACATCACTCTGAAATTCGGCTTCTAAGCTTAATGGAGTACTATACTTTCATACTGTCCAAGAATGGGTTCCCGCAGCGTGCTCCTCCCAAAAACGTAAACCCTAAACCCTAGCCCAATACACTAAACCCTACACCCTAATCCTTAAACCCCAATGCCAAAACCTTTTGGTCCCAATTCGGCCCAGGTCGAGCTCCTCTCCCGACCGCAGCCAATGCCCACGGAGCGCCAGGGATTCGGGTTCAGAGTTTAGGGCTTAGGGGCTTTAGGGCCGCACAGGCCGCAGAGGGTTAGGGCTGAGAAACGCCATGGGATTGAGCTCGGATTCCGGGGTCTTCAAGGATCGCTTGTGGATTCGAGCTGGTCTGGGACTAGGGTTTTACTTCTAAACCCCAAGCCCTAAACCCTAAACTCTAAACCCTATAAACCCTAATTAGGGGCTTAGGGCTTACAAGGCTTCCCAGGGAGACGGGCTCGCTGGTGCCTCAGAGGTACGCGAGTCGGTTGCCCTTCGTAAGCCTACTTTAGGGTTTAGGGTTTAGGGTTTAGGGTTACCCCTGAACCTTGGCAGGTTTATAGAGTTTACCTGGGACCCTACTTGCCTACAGCGCTATGGGTTCTACCAACTAATGAAGTGGTAGTTCCTACTAAACTGTAGGCAAATATAGTCCCGGGTACCGAATATCTGTGTTGTTCCTTCAAGGTTTGGGCTTCGACGGCAGATTAGGAAACGTGGAGGCCCGGTTCACCCCCGACGCCTTAAATCCTTGAAACTTTAATATCCCAGATGATCTTAAACAGTGCCCATCAAGTTGCATGGTTTCTGGGTGGGGTGCGGGGGCAATTCGATGGTTGAGCTTCGTCTTTGCGAGTCTTGACAGAAGTAGGCACGTCTCTCATTGGCTAGAGCAGCAGCTCTTCAGGTCCACGCAATGCTTCGCATCTGGGGTGTTTCCGGGCAAGAGCTGGCCGCAGCGCCTGTGGGCGACGCACTTGAACAGGTGATCGACTTGAAACGATACTTGCGAAGCCGGCATGGCTTCCCAGTTTGCCTGCAACAGCTCCTACAGGCTGGCCGATGCTTGGGGGATCTTGATTCCCTAGTCGGGCCCGTTGACCTGCAGCTGGTACTGATATCCACCCTCAGCCAAGAGCAGATGCCTCAGGCTGAAGACGAGTTTCTTCAGTATGCTGCCGAAAAGGGTCACGTGGACGTGGGACAAGAACTTCGCTCTCAGGCTCGCATCGAAGATGGGCCATGTCGAGATTGTACGTTTGCTGCTGGACGCGGGTGCGGACACGAACCTGAAGGACGCGTCCGCCCGGACCGCTCTCACGCACGCGTCTTTCAACGGCTACGTCGCGATTGTGCGTTTGCTGCTGGATGCCGGTGCCGACAAGAATTTGCAGGACTGGTGCGGAGAGACCGCTCTCCTGCATGCATCTTCCGAGGGCCACGTCGAGATTGTACGTTTGCTGCTGGACACCGGCGCCGACAAAGACTTACAGAACTTAGATGGCAGTGAGACTGCTCTCATGCGTGCATCTTTCAACGGCCACGTCGAGATTGTGCGGTTGCTGCTGGACGCAGGTGCCGACAAGGACATGCAGGACTGGTGCGGCAGGTCAGCTCTCATGTACGCATCTTTCAACGGCGACTACGTCGAGATTGTGCGTTTGCTGTTGGACGCTGGTGCCGAGAGCAACTTGCGAAAGTGCGAGAGCGGCGAGACTGCTCTCATGATGGCATCTTCCTGGGGCCATGTCGAGATTGCGCGTTTGCTGCTGGACGCCGGTGCCGACACGAACTTGCAGGACTTCTGCGGCAACACAGCTCTCATGTATGCCTCTTTTCACGACGACCACGCCGAGGTTGTACGTTTGCTGCTGGACGCCGGTGCCGACAAGAACTTGCAGAACAGGTCCGGCTGCACCGCTCATGTATGCATGTTCTGGGCACCGCGTCGAGACTGCAAGCTTGCTGGAAGCTGGAGAACCCTAGCCTAAAACCGGGCGTAGGCCCCTTTTTTCCTCTGTTATTTAGGGTTGGGGTTCCCGTATCATCCCCTTAAAACCTGGCACTCTGGTTATTCCTAGGTTACTCCCGGGTCTAGTAGCGGCTGCGCCAGTTCGGCTGTCCTTCGAGCCTGAAGTACAGTATAGCATATGCTCCAGGCAGTCCCACGGAAGCGCCAACTTTTGGGTTGAGGGTTTGGGGTTGTAGCTCCAAAACCCCCTTCTGTGTCCACCTAAGCCGCAAACACCGGAAACTTAAACCCTAAACCTTTAAGCCATTTGTATTTGAGTTACAGAGTTGCTTTTAAAGGGGGTGTGAGTTAGAACAACCCATGCTCTGGGATGCTAATACAGTTTCAGGGTAGGGTGTAGGCTTTAGGGTTTAGGATTTGGAGTGTAGGCAGGCTTTAGGGCTTGCCCCCCCCCCCCCCGCCCCCCTGAACAGTCAAGGCTGGATTTTGCTCTGTTTAGACGGCCCCGGGGCTTTATATGATTTAAATAGGGAGGAGTTTATATAAGCTTTAAGAGGGGCAGCGATGCCCGGCAATCTTTTTTAATCGCGCGCCACGTCGAATTTTCTTACGGCGCCCGGACGATTTGACTTTAAACAGGGACTCCCAGACAGTCAGGATGTCCTGAACAACACAGCCAAATTGACTTTATAGAGGAGGCCCCTGCTTAAACGGGTCCAACATTAGGATCTAGGGTACCGGGCCGACACCAAGTCTAGGATCCCTGGTGTTTCTTCCATGCAATCCAAGAGACACTCCTGCAAACCCTAAATCGCTAAGCCCCCCCCCTTCTGAGTCAAAAGCTCGTAATCCCTAAGCCCACAAACCTAAATTCCCTGAACCCAGGACACCCAAAGCCCCAATCCCAACTAAGGGCCTATGAGTCCTACTGGGCCAACAACTCTGAAGCAAGAACACCCAAAATCTCTAATCCTGATTGAGGCCCATCAACCCTAAAGGGTTTAGGGTTTAGGGTTTGGGTTTAGGGTTTAGGGTTTAGGGTTTAGGGTTTAGGGTTTAGGGGTTAGGGTTTAGGGTTTAGGGTTTAGGGTTTAGGGTTTAGGGTTTAGGGTTTAGGGTTGCAAAACTCCGAGCAGGAGCCAACCCTGCAGCACCACCTCAAGAAGAAGATCGACGACTTCGCTTGCAGCTTACATCGGGGGCTTCGGTTAGGGTCCATCTGTGCTAGGGCACCATAGCGCTGCAAACCTGAAGAGTCCTTTGGGTTTGGGTGTGAGGGCTAAAAGGGGATTCTAAGCAGTCCAACACCCAGAAATGGTTCCCTAGTCCTTAACCCTAAACCCCCAGACCTTGAAATTTCTCGCCCCAGGCAGCCGCAGCATTCTTCCCTCCCTCGTCCGGCTTGCTGGCGGCGGTGTTGGGGCAGGCTCGGGTTTAGGGTTTAGGGTTTAGGGTTTAGGAACTGGCAGGGCTGGGGGGTGGGAGGGATGGGAGAGTTCAGCGTGTTCAGGTTTGTAGGTTTGGAATCTTCTGCGGGGTGAGAGGAGTTCGAGTTTGGTTGGAGGTTTGGAGGTTTTGGGCTTATGACCCTAAACCCTAAACCCTAAACCTGGTTCACGAATGAAGTGTTGGTTTTGGCGCCCTTCGCCTGAACTGTACAGCCAGCAAGTCCGCTGCAGGGCCTGAGGAACAAGGCCCCTAAAGCCTAAAACCCTAAAACCCCAAAACCCTAGACCCTAAACCCTAAACCCTAAACCCTAAACCCTAAACTTACACGTGGAGGACTTAACATGATCGGATTGTGTTTTTTCGGTGTTGAGTCGCGAGACTCGGGGCGCCCACCGGGTGTCCGGCTGGAGTAGGTCTCCTAGAGGTTTAGGGTTTAGGGTTTCGGGTTTCGGGTTTATAGGGCTTAGGGTTTAGGGTTTAGGGCTTAGGGTGAGCCAATAGTTTAACTTTAAACTTTTCGGGCTTCCTTATTCAGTAGGAATAACAAAGTTTGACCTCTTTTCTGCCTTGGTCATTGGAGATGTCAGGGTTGCGCTGAGAAGTCCCGAAGGTGTTCCGGCAGTTCTACATCCTCGACGGCCAGAGTGTGGAGATGCCCAAGGACCGGCCGCTTCGTAGTTGGGAATGAGGGAGTGAGGTACTCAGTGACTCTATTATGGGCCCATACGAAGCAACAGTAAGCCGAAGGCAACGATGGAAAGACGTCAGCCCTGGGAGGGGGGGGGGGGGGGGGTGGAGCACTCTGAAACCTAAACACACCCTGTTACATCTAGGATGCCCAGTAGCATTTCGTTCCCTTTTAAAGCAGTTAGGATCCCTTTGTAAACTGAACCCTGAACCCTGAATCCTGAACCCTGAACCCTAATCCCTAAACCCTAAACCCTAAACCCTAAACCCTAAACCCTGAACCCTAAACCCTAGCAACCCCAGCCCTGAAGCCCGGCCGTTGAGAGTGCAGGAGTCGCAGGCAGCCCGCGACTTACGCCTTCTGGGCCGCGCCGCATCCAGTGGCGAAGTTCGCGAGGTGGGCGGGGACTTTGTGACTTTGCGGTTGAGATTGGGGGTGTAGGTGTTTCGGGGTTTAGGGTTTAGGGTTTAGATTTTTTGGGGTTTAGAGTTTGGGTGTTTTTGGGCTTAGGGTTTAGGGTTTTTTGGGGGGGGTTTAGGGCTTTTGTGGTTGTGGAATTTTTGGGTTTTAGGGATTAGTGGTTAGGGGTCCGGCTCAGGGTTGAAGGTTGAGGGTTTAGAAGTTCAGGGTCAGGGTGCAAGTGAAGGTGTAGAGTCTCGCAGAGCGGGGACATGGCGTGCTCAATCGGTTTCGTAGGGTTTAGCATTTATAGGGATTAGGATTAAAGAAAAATCTATGCTGGTTTACTCTGGGCCTCCATGTTTACAAAGTCTGCCTACTTTGGGAGTGAGTCTGTAGATGGTTGGCTCTTTGGTTCCAACCGGCGTTCAGGTTTTGCTGGTTTGTGGTTTAGGGTTTAGGTTTAGGGTGTAGGGTTAAGGGTTTAGGGTTTAGGGTTTAGGGTTTAGGGTTTAGGGTAGAGGACGTTTAGAGTCCAGAGGCTATTGGATTTCTTGGGTCTTGGCAGCCCATTCGCTACCCTTTTCCCTTTTGTTGGTTCAAGGTTCCCATGTAACATAACCAACCCCCCAAAAGGGTGTCCTTATTCCCAATGTGGTGGCTGGGCTACCAAGGGTTTGGAGCCTGCAAGCCCCCACCTAAACCCTAAACCCTAAACCCTAAACCCTAAACCCTAAACCCTAAACCCTAAACCCTAAACCCTAAACCCTAAACCCTAAACCCTAAACCCTAAACCCTAAACCCTAAACCCTAAACCCTAAACCATTACCGACGCTGCAAGAAAGGCGTGTAGGGCTCAGAGTGGTTTAGGCCGTCGTGTTCGTAGTGGTTTAGGGCTTGGTTTTTGTGACTTTGACCGGGCTGAATCGGGGTGAAGGGCTTTCAGGGGGCTTACAGGTCTTATAGGGTGTCGGGTTGAGGTATAAGGCGCTGTGGGCTTTCCACGGCTTCGGGTCTTACTATGTAAAGTTGAGAATGTGCCTATCTCTTGCTGTCGCCCCGAAACGAAACAGAAGCTGAACCTTAAACGCTCATTCCAAACCCCTAACCGTTAACCCCTAAACCCTAAACCCCAAACCCTAAACCCTAAACCCTAAACCCTGTAAACCCTAGTGCCTTTGCAGGCCTTGCCTCTGCTGGGAGCTGTGGGTGGTACGGCACGGGGTCACGTGCAGGCGTGGCGCTTGCATGGATGATAGCAGCCCTACTTGGAGGTTCCTGGGTGACGTAAAGTTATGAGTGGGCGAAACTCTAGGTACTCTGGCTGAAACTGGCTATAAAACTCTAAACTCTAACCCTAAACCCTATACCCTTTTTCCCTTCTCGCCCTGTTTGGGATTTGGGGCTTTGCGCTTAGGGTCACCCCTGCTTCTTGGGTCGACCCGTCTCATCTGTTGGACTGCCTCGAATTTCACTTCCTAGGTGTGCCACCTGCACGTGGAAAATTATTGTCCTGTCGAGGATCCTGTGAGAATACAGAGCCTTATGTATGCATGTATGTATGTATGTATATATATATATACAATATACAGATATATATATTATGTGTTTTGTTCATCTAGGGTATCCCGAAAGGGCCCATCAACAAAGTCACGAGAATCCCCTGAGATACACAATGTCAGATCCACAAGCAATATTCATAGGGCCAATGCCAAAACCAAACAACCTGTAAGTCGAAACCTTTGCTTGTTTCCACATAAACACCAACTCCATGGACACAAAGCCCAGAAAACCCAAAACCCTAAACCCTAAACCCTAAACCCTAAACCCTAAACCCTAAACCCTAAACCCTAAACCCTAAACCCTAAACCCTAAACCACCACCACAGGGCGTTGTTCTAAACTCAAAAGTCCCTGCGTAGACCCTAATCCCTAAACCCTAAGCCCTTATATAACTCTAAACCCTAAACCCTAAGCCCTAAACCCTAAACCCTAAACCCTAAACCCTAAACCCTAAACCCTAAACCCTAAGCCCTAAACCAACCCTAATCCCTGACTAAGAACAGACGCCGCATCACTCTAAGGCCTTCGCGGAGGAAGTGCAGGCAGTGCTGCAACTCAGGCCGTGATGTTTGGCACGTAGGTAGGGTTTAGGGTTTAGGGTTGAGGGTTTAGGGTTTAGGGTTTAGGGTTTAGGGTTTAGGGTTTAGGGTTTAGGGTTTAGGGTTTAGGGTTTACGGTTTAGGGTTTCGGGTTTAGGGTTTAGGGTTTAGGGTTTAGGGCTTGAGAAGGCTTCAGTTAAAGCCCCGCCAAAAACACCAAAGCCCTGGACTTGCCGCCATATAATTCCATGAAATTCCATTTAAATTCTCATAATTCCACATAACTGCCTGCAAATCCATGAAATCTTGATATCAGGTGTGAGGGGGCTGTTGGAGTTGCTTCAGGTGTAGGGTTTAGGGTTCAGGGTTTAGGATTTAGGATTTAGGGTTTAGGGTAGTTAAGGGTAGTTTAGGGTACAAGGCTCTCAAGGTTTAGGCTCTAGGGTTTCAACGTTTGTGGGGTATGGCTTCGGGCTGTTGGGGCCTAGGGTTTAGGCTTCAGTGGTTTCAGAGGATCTTTAGGGGAAAGGTTGGCTTGGGGGTTTAGCGTGTTGGGTTTCGGGTTTAGGGTTTATTAGGGTTTTAAAACGTCTCTGGGGTCAAAGTCCTTACTGCATCGAAGCCTCAGACCCCACGCCTGGACACCCTCACCCAAAGCCCAAACCCCAAGCTCTGAACCCTAAACCCTAAACCCTAAACCCTAAACCCTAAACCTTAGGTTTCCAGACCCGAGGCCCCAATAGCCCTGAACCCTGAAGCCGAGCGTCATCCCGTGGTTTCATGGGTCAGGTTTGGGGTTTGGGGTTTAGGGTTTAGGGTTTAGGGTTTTGGGGTTTAGGGTTTAGGGCTAGGGTTTAGGGTTAAGGTCGTTGGGAAGCAGGCTCAGTTGGGGACACAGGGTCGTCATATTCAGACCTCTATACTACCCCCTCCCGCCCTAGGGTTTAGGGTTTAGGGTTTAGGGTTTAGGGTTTAGGGTTTAGGGTTTGGGGTTTGGGGTTTGGGGTTTGGGGTTTGGGGTTTGGGATTGGGAGGGTGCTGAATGTGATGTGTGAGTTTTTGGTGTTTAGGGGAAACCCGAAATCTCAAGCCCGAAGCAGTTCCTAACCCAAAAGCTTTTGAACCCTTTCAAGGCTTCAGTTTTCAGTAAACCCTAAATATACCCTAAACCCTACACCCTAAACCCTAAACCCTAAACCCAATTTTGCATTGGCGCTATTCGAGCTCCGGAGTTTCGCCTTAGGATGTGAGGGCCCGTGGGATGCCACTTGAAGCTTTATCAGCCTGCCCTCAACCCTATAGGGTTTAGGTAGCGTTTAGGGTTTAGGGTTTAGGGTTTAGGGTTTAGGGTTTAGGGTTTCTTAGCCCGATGTACCCTAAACCCTACACACCCCAAGCCCTGCGCAAACACTAACCCCCGCACACCCTTAACCCTAATTAACGCCGATACTGCGTAAACCCCAAACCCTGACCCTTATGCACCCGAAACCCTGAAACCTAAACCCTATACACCCCATACACCATGAACCCTAAACCCTATACAGACCCTAACCCCTATGCACCCGAAACTCTAAACCCTAAACCCCAAACCCCAAACCCCAAACCCTAAACCCCTAAACCCCTAAACCCCTAAACCCCTAAACCCTAAACCCTAAACCCCTAAACCCCTAAACCCCTAACCCTAAAACCCCAAAGCCTAAAGCCCCATCCCGGCCTTGGCCAGGCAGATTCTGAGCGCGGTAAAAGCCCGGGTGCAGTGTTTAAATGCATCCCTGCTTTGAGGCTTTCGGGTAATTTATGTATGGTTAGTATAGGGTATTTAAGGGGTAATTTAAGGTGCTTTGAGGCTTTAGGACGACTATGGTATTTGGGTAGTTTTAAGATTTTTTTGGGGGGTATTCAGGGGTAGCTGCGGGCAATTTGGGATAGTTTGGGGGCAGGGCGTTTGGGACTCAAGATGGTTACTCGTGCCCCCCTCCCACCCTCCAAGGGTAGCAGGGTGTAGAAGCTTAGGGTTTTATCAATTCATGGTGGTACACCCAGCAAAGCCTTAGTGGTTGAAGGCTTCCAGCGGAAGGTTCTAGGCTCGGAGGATTCTGGAGGGTGCGTACAAAGGCCCAGCAGAAACAGCCTCCCCTACAGAGCTGAACCCTAAATCCTAAACCCTAAATCCCAAGCCCTGAGCCCTTGTGTTTAGAGAAGAGGTATGTAGCATTCCTCGCGGCCACCTTCTGTTGCCGATCTCGTTTGCCTGTGTCTGCGAGAAAAGACGAGATTCCGACAGCGCCTGTTTGCTCCCAAAGACTCCAATACCCCCTTAATTAAAGAATATTCCTCAAACCATATAAGGAACCCTCTTATACTGTAAGGAATTTTCCTGAATTGATAGGGATATTGGAGTCTCTGGCCTGGTTTGGATTGAGGCTTGCTGGTTTTAGGATGTAGAGTTCCTATGAAGCGTGCCGGCTCTCAACAACCGAGGACAGAATTCCCTGTAATTATTGTCTTGTCGTGTGGCATAGCATTGTGTTCGTATTAGTGCTGCTAGTACAATTACGACAACTACTGCCAACTACTACCGACTACTACCAAAGACTAACTACTACTAGCTACTACGAAGTAGTATCGCAACTACCACTAACTACTGACACGGCGCGTAGACGCCCGTGGAGTTTGAGAGAATATGTCAATGTCCGGAAACAGCGCAGAGGCAGTTTACGTTGGTATTTACAGTGGACGCTGTTTTTCCTAAAGGAAGCCTTAAAAATTGGGCAAACATCGTGGGGCAGGCTACCTGCGATTCTGCACAAGATACT
The DNA here is from genome assembly GCA_905221605.1 of Symbiodinium natans. NCBI lineage: Eukaryota > Dinophyceae > Suessiales > Symbiodiniaceae > Symbiodinium > Symbiodinium natans. The sequence continues at coordinate 522,185 of CAJNDS010001968.1, forward strand.
ACTACTGCTACTCCTACTACTACGAGTACTAGTACTAGTACTAGTACTAGTACTAGTACTACTAGTAGTAGTAGTAGTAGTAGTACTACTACTACTACTACTCCTGCTACTACTACTACTACTACTACTACTACTACTACTACTACTACTACTACTACTACTACTACTACTACTACTACTACTACTTCTTCTACCACTACCACTACCACAACTGCTACTACTGCTACTACTACTACTACTACTACTACTACTACTACTACTACTACTACTACTACTACTACTACTACTACTACTACTGCTATTACTACTACTACTACTACGACGACTACTACTACTACTACTACTACTACTACTACTACTACTACTACTACTACTACTACTACTACTACTACTACTACTGTCAGCAGATATCACGGATTTTAAGAAGTGCTGCGTGATGATGTTGGCTTTGCCACCAGACTGGTCTGGTCTGCGCAGGTGGCGAGGGAACCGCTTCAACGGCATTCGTGGCAACATGCTGAGCCCGAAGCCAAGATGCGCGAGGAGTCTCGCTTCCTGGGTTAGTAGGGTTCGGTTGTGGGGCTAAGCGATTTTTGTAAACAGTGCCTTTAGGGCAAAAATAGCCTCAAAACCTTGTAAAATATGGCCTTTGGGCCCAAAAACCCTTAAATAAGAGTCCTTGGAGCCTTAGGGGTAGGGTTGTAGAGAGGGTACCGACAAAACCGGGGTTATATACCCTTTGGGGGTGAGGTTTGTGGACTCCCGTATGACGAAGCAGAGAGGTTAGGGACTTGTAGGGGCCGTTGGCGACTCTCGGCAAGGGTTTAGGGTTTAAATAGGGTTTAGGGTTTAGGGTCTTGGGTTTAGGGTTTAGGGTTTACGGTTTTCCGGCACCATGGATCCAAGCATAGGCCTAGGATCGAGCTTGACCTAGATGGCCGGTACTTCTGCGAGACACAACTCAGGCAGCAAGGGCCACGCATCCTTTTGAGGGTTTAGGGTTTAGGGTTTAGGGTTCATGAGATTTGTTCGCATGCTCGGTATGTTGCAAGATGGACTTGGTATAATCTAGACTTCTTTCGAGTGACAAGGCGGCATGCGCCAAACTACGAACATGGGGGGGTTTATGAACATAGGTGACCCCCGAAATAGTGGGATTCCCTTAGAATAAGGACCCCAATAAGGTACCCCTAATTTCGGAAACCCCCACACGTTCCACACCCCCGCCAGAGGTCCAGAGGAGCGGTTGGCAAACTACGCAGCTCGCGGCGAGGTGAGGGGCCCCCAGCATGGAATACTTGTCAGTCTAGGGTTTCAGACCTAAACCCTCAACCCTAAACCCTCAACCCTAAACCCCAAACCCTAAACCCTAAGCCCTAAGCCCTAAACCTTGCAACTGTAAGTTCGCGCCTGGACGTGAACATGCAAGTTCAGGAAGCTTGTATATATATATATATATATGTGTGTGTGTATATTTGTATTCATATTCACATGGCTCCTTACTAAGTATATAATGAAGTGTAAGGTTTGTTTCCAGACCCGGGCAGGGCGAAAGAACACACATACGCACGATTCGAATACGCTCTGTACTCGACCGCTCATTTACACAGGGTTTTGTAGGTTTTAGGTTAGGGTTTTAGGTTTTGGGTTTTTGAGTTCCAATTCCCACGACCTCGATCCTTTCCTAAACCCTATAATATCCCGAAACCTCTAAACCCCCAAACTCATAAACCCCAAGCTCCTGAACCTCAAGCCCCAAACCGCTCAACCCCTAAGCCCCTAAGCCCCAAGCCCCAAACCCCAAACCCCAAACCCCAAACCCTAAACCCTAAACCCTAAACCCCAAACCCCAAACCCAAAACCCTAAACCCTAAACCCTAAACCCTAAACCCGGCAACCCACACCTGCGAGGACCCCAGCAAGGACCAAGAGTGGGAAGAGCTCTTCGGAGCCAACAGTGACGTCCTCGGCCCTGCACCCTATCGGCCCCAACGCAGGACTTTTAGGGTTTTAGGGTTTAAACCCTAAACCCTAAACCCTAAACCCTAAACCCTAAACCCTAAACCCTAAACCCTAAACCCTTTCGTGCTCTAGGGGTGTTAGTGTTTGTGGTTTAGGGTTCAGGGGACTCCCACGGATGGAGAGGGGGGGGGGGTAAGGGGGAGTTGGGGGTTTGGGGGGTTTATTGGCCTCGGGTTTACTCATACTAGGAGGGTTCAGAGTTTAGGGTTTAGGGTTTAGGGTTTTCCGGTTCAGGGTTATAGAAGATTTCAACGGCCGTCGGGGTTCGTGTGGAGGGGGTGTGCAGACTGCCGCGGATTTTTTTATTTAGACGGGGTTGGGGGGGGGGGGGGGGGGGGGGGGGGTTAGGGTTTAGGGATGAGGGTTTAGGGTTTGGGGTTTAGGCTTTAGGGTTGGGGGGGGGGGGGGGGAAGACTTGGCCAGGGGAGTTGAACTAGGGTTGGAGTTGCTGACAGGTATTGGGGCTAGTTGAGTTCAGTTTAGGGTTTCGGGCTTAAGGTTTGTCGGGTTCATGGCTTCAGGGTATCGAGGGTTTCGAGGGTTTCGAGGGTTTCGGCGGTGTATATTGACTCCTGACTTCGGGTTTCAATGCGGCCTCAAACCCTAACAACCCCCAAACACGAAACCGCAGCCCCTTGCTCAGACATGGCCGTCTGGTAGGTGCACAAGCTTGACTGGATACTAGGGCCTGAGTCTTGCTACACTGTATCTTATCACTGTGTATACTATGTACCGAAGTACCTGCGAGACTGCCACTATAAGTCCCCCAAACCCTAGGCTCTTATCCTGAACCCTAAAAGCCCCAAGTCCTAAACCCTACATCCTTAACCCTCCTCAGTCCCTCCGTCAGAGTATCTAAACGCCTCATGAAGCGGGCTGTGTTTGGGGCAAAGCCCGTGGAGTCGGAGTTGGATCCACAGGACTGCGCCGAATGCATTGAGAGGGCGGGGGGAGGGTAGAGTCGGTACGGCTAGGGGTTTAAACCCTCAAACTTTTAAGCCCTAAATCCCTGTAAGCCTTGGGGTGAGGGTTTCCCAGCACCCCCCCCCCCACCTACCCTTTACCCATAACAGTAGGGTATATACGTCCCCCTTATTAAGGGGTAGTTGGGGGGTGCAGGTCGGGGAAGGGTTTGATAGGTGTTCAGGGCCGGAGCTTGGAGGCCTTGGGAGCAGGGCGGTGCGCACTGCGTGGGGGACGCGTTTTCAACTAAACCCCAAACCCCAAACCCCAAACCCCAAACCCCAAACCCGAAACCCGAAACCCCAAACCCCAAACCCCAAACCCTAAACCCTAAACCCTAAACCCTAAACCCCTGGTCTTCAAGGGTTCCAAAGAGCATGAGGGTAGGGGCCCTGTGCTCATAAGGGTATTTCCTAAACTAGGGTGGATGTCTGTTTAGGGTTTAGGGTTTAGGGTACCCAAGGACACTGCCCCTGATATTAGGGGGGGGGGGGGGGGGGGCGGGCCCACGTTAAACGGTATTCAATCTCCGGAACACCGACTGGCCCATGAAATGAAGTAGGGTTTATATTTCTGTTCTTGGTGAGTGTGTAGAAGGTTCCTTTGTTACTATTGGTGAGTGTATATTCCGGGTGTCCTTTTGGGGGTACAAGAAGTACATACCCTACTTCATATAACAGACATGGGCCCCAAAGGGGCGAAATGAAATTGACGCGAAGGCTTGACTATCGTCGGAAAGGTTCGTGGACCCGTTGAGCGGACTGTTCCTTTTTGGGGTCAGCTTCTTTACGAACGGCTAATCTTGGTACTCGCACATGCAAAACATTTCAACTGGCGGTTCTACATAATGCCCAAGGATTGGTAATACCCCGAATGCCTCGAATTCCCTGAACTTTGAAACCCTCCACTCTGCACCCTAAATCCTAAATCCTAAACCCTAAACCCTAAACCCTAAACCCTAAACCCCCAAAATATCCTCCACCCTAAACCTTCTCGCGACAAGGACTTCGCGAAGCGCTGTCGGATCGCAGATGACGTCCAGGTGTCATCTGAGTGGCTGGGCTAAGGACTTACTTGGGGGTGTAGGGTTTAGGGTTTAGGGTTTGGGGGGTTTCCCGAAAATAGGGGTACCCTTTTTGGGGATCCTAGAATTAGGATTGTAGTATTTTGGGGTGTATTGGGGGAATACCCCTATGTTCGGAAATGGGTACCCCTATTTCGGGAAACCCCCCACTTGGCTGGGTTCAGGGTTAGAAGGTTCTGTTATGTACCTCATGTCACCTTTAAACATATCTGTCCCATTGCTTACTACTGGAACCTTTTGGTGGCAAGCATGAAACCCTAAACCTCAAACCCTGGTATAGGCTACTGATGCAAATAAGGATAGAACCATGGATACCCCACTTGTAGCCCTAAGCACCCATGAGTCAGGGAAAAGTGCGCGGTAACGATTACATGCGGGATCTTGGGAGACCCCGAAACCTTGCCAACAAGAAGATCCATCCCCTTGCATCTTGACTCTGCTTCTAGGACCCCTTATTTCATTTCTGTTTTAGGGCAAAAAGGGTTCCCTTATACTATAGTCCCCTTAAAGCAAAAAGGGTACCCCGTTTTATTCCCAGGCTACTCTTGGGTCTAGGCTTTCCGCTTGTAAGAGGCCGAAAGCATGGGCTCCTAAATTTGGGTTAGGGTTTAGGGTGTTTAGAGTTCAGATTGTAGTCCTTCATAAGGGTTATGATAGGGGAACTATCATCACTATGCAGGACTGTTAGTCTAAGGGGGAGCATCCCAAAGTTTAGGGATTTAGGGCCACATCTGACGAGGATGATGTCGACTTCACCTATACTGGGTGAGCCCTCGGCTCTCGCCGAGCTGCCTAGCTGACACTGGAGACGTTGCGCTCGTTTGGCGGTTCCTCGGTTTCAGGGTTTACAGTTTAGGGATTTAGGGATTTAGGGGGTCTAGGGGTTTAGGGTTGCGGGCTTGGGGTTTATTCAGGGTTCGGGGCTCAGGTTTTGTTTGTCGGTTTGGGGTCTGTTTTTGGGTTTAGGGTTAGGACTCAGGGTTTAGGGCTTCGGGTTTGGGGTTCGTTACCTGTGGAGGGCTCGGGGCTCAGTTAATTTAATCGAGGCTTCGGGCTCATTTAGGGTGTAAGGTTTACAGGGTGGGGCCCCCTAGTTATAAGTAGAGTTATAAGGGCCCTGAATTGGGTTATAAGGACCCTAAGTTAGGTTATAAGTCCCTTAACTACAGTTAGTATAGTAAGGGGGCCCCACCCTGTAAGGTTTAGGGTTTACGGTTCAGGTTCCCGGCGACAACCGCGCACCCTATGATCATTATTCCAAGGGACAACACTCATTGCATCACGGCCATAGGAGTTCCAGGGGACTCTAAGGGAAGCCCCAACCCTAAACAAAAGGAAACAAGGGCCTACTCCGGGTATATGGATTTTTAGGCTTCCGGAGTCAGCAAGTTTGCATCTGGAAGCTCTGCCCCCTGAACAGCGCAACCATCGAGGAAATTGCTGGCAGTGTCAACTATACAGGGTGGGGCCCCCTAGTTATAAGTAGAGTTATAAGGGCCCTAAATTGGGTTATAAGGACCCTAAGTTAGGTTATAAGTCCCTTAACTACAGTTAGTATAGTAAGGGGGCCCCACCCTGTAGGTGGATTGATAAGATTCTCACGCGCCGGTAAATCACCAGCTCCACCATTGAAGCCGTGATTAGGGTCAAAGGTTTAGGGCTTAGCGTTTTGGGTTGTGCCAGGGCCCCCCGTTCGAGCCCCGGCATTTTTAAAGTGCCATAGTAAGTCCCAGGTTACTCCTGGATCGCCCTAAACCCTAATCCCTAAACCCTAACCCCGAAACCCATATACGCGGTGTATAACTCTTGAGTACGCTTTCTTATAGAGTTTATACAGGGTGGGGCCCCCTAGTTATAAGTAGAGTTATAAGGGCCCTAAGTTGGGTTATAAGGACCCTAAGTTAGGTTATAAGTCCCTTAACTACAGTTAGTATAGTAAGGGGGCCCCACCCTGTACACGTTGTAGAGAAGGTGCCGTACCTAGTCAGCCCTGACATGACTATGTCTTCCGTTTCGAGTCCCGCGGGGATTAGTCGTGGATGCGTTGACCCTGGAGGGTGTTTTTTTTTCTAAACGTCCCAGAAACACGCCATAACATGAACTATGGGGGTGTTGAGCCCTATAACCCCAAAACCGAAAAACCCGAAACCCTGTAAGAATGAGAGAACTCTGAGAGATAACAGCCTGGATGTCAAGCCCAGGGTTTAGGGTTTAGGGTTTGGGGCTAATTTTTCGGTTTGGTGACTTTTGGGGACACGTGTCTGGGGTGTAGGGGGTGTAGAGAGACCTCAGAGCCCTCACAACCTCCTCTGTTTAGAGGTTGGGTTTAGGGTTTAGGGTATAGGGTCTAGGGGTTGAGGGCTTGGGGTTTGGGGTTTGTGGTTTTGTGGTCTAGGGTTTAGGGTTTAGTTCAGGGGGCAAGTGAGGGAGGGACGGGGGAAGCTCGCACTCAGGTCCCTGTTGCGATATGCGCCTTGGCTTAAAGCATAACGACTCCCCCCCCCCAACAGTCTTACCTAACCCCCCCCTCCCCCAAACATCCCCCTAAAAAACCCAAAAACCCCAGACCCTAGACCCGAAAGCTCCAACCCCCGACTCCCGACTGAGGTTTGTAAGCACCTTACTTGAGGCTAAACGTAAGCTTAAACCAAGACCTTTTCCCAGCTCCTCACTATCACAAACTCTCAGTTTTTTTGGAGTTTAGGCAAGAGGGTTCATGACTTAGGGTTAAGGGTTTAGGGTTCAATTTTGGGGTCTAGGCTTTAAGGTTTCTAGGCTTTAAGGTTTCGGGTCCCTTTTGGGTGTTCATCAGGTCCGCTGCGGACGCTACATCGACCGCTCGGGCGTCAATGCCGAGAGTGAGGACTTGAGGGCTAAGCATGCCCCCCCCCCCCCCCCTACGAGGGGGGTTTAGGGTTTAGGGTTTAGGGTTTAGGGTTTTAGGGTTTTAGGGTTTAGGGTTTAGGGTTTTAGGGTACGCATTACTTAGTAGCTGAATGAGTACACTTTACACTGTTGGCGTACTTTACTCCCTATAGACGGAAAGTGTACACTTGTTTTGGGGCATAAGAACTCAGCAACTGAGATTAAGTGAGATGAAGTGGAACTCTCACTTTGTAATCATTACCCACTATCTGCTAAAAATGCCCCCCCCCCAAAAAAAAAAATATATATATATATATACATATATATATAACAAATAAGGTAATAATCCGTATATTGCCTTTGTAGGGTTCTTTAGCACCTAGTAGTAGCCAGCCTGCAAGAATGTACTGTGGATTTCTGAAGGCACCCGGCAAATGTAAGCTAGAGTAGCAAGCAGTAACAAGTGGTTTTGGGCTGTCAAGCCTTATACTGCCGTCATGCCTTTCGAAGCCTTTTGGCCCCAAGGACCCAAAGAGCCCAATACCCCTCAACTCAGGAACTGGGACCCAGCGTAGGCCCTTCTTCCCTTTGTTTGGGGTCCAGCCCCATATGAGCCCTGGCTGCGGTGTGAACCGGCCAAAACCCTCAAACCCAAAACCCCAACCCCAACCCAATAAACCCGGCAAACCAAACCCTTCCCTTTCCCCAGGACCCGGTGGCGCCACATGAGCCAGGTGAAGGGCACAGCTACCGAGCCCTGCCAGGAATGAGACTCTGGGGGGTTTAGGGGGTTTAGGGTTTGGGTTTTTAGGGTTCAGGTTAGGGTTTTAGGTTTAGGTTAGGGTTTTAGGGTTTAGGGTTTAGGGTTTAGGTTTAGGGGTTTAGGGTTAGGGTTTAGGGTTAGGGTTTTAGGGTTTAGGGTTTAGGGTTTAGGGCTCTGTGGGCAAATCGCCCGAACCGAATGGTTCCCAAGGGAGCCTTTAGGGTTTAGGATGAAGGGTTGTAGGGTTTGGGGGTCCATAGGGCCTAGGGCGGATGAGGGTGAAGGTTGCAGAGGTACAGGGCTTCGGAGCTTCGAACTTCCCGAAACCCTAAACGTAAACCGTAAACCGTAAACCCCAAACTCCAAAACCTAAACCCTAAACCCTAAACCCTAAGCCCTAAGCCCTAAACCCGAAACCCTCCTCTCCCTGAACCATGCACCCTAATCAACCCTTGTGGGCGATCGTTGGCGGGTGCATGAGCTCAAATGCTGAGGATCCTTGGTGGAGCAGGCGCGCTGAGGGTTTGGGGACCCGAGAAGCCCTGTAGAGATTTACCATCCCTGGGGATGAACCCTGAGTGGGTTTAGGGTTTAGGATTTAGGGTCTAGTTTAGGGTTTAGGGTTTAGGATTTAGGGTTTAGGGTTTAGTTTACAAAGATCTACCCTGAAAGCCCTGGAAGCAGCCCCCATGTCCGGTAGTTGAAGTCGAGCGCTTTCTAAAGGGAGCCCTATGCATGTCTCATCCATTTGCAGGTTAGGGTTTAGGGTTTACAGTTACGTAAGAAGCCCCCAACCGGCAGGCGCGCAGTCGCATCTGAGCGCGGACGGCCTGTTTCTCATGTACAAAGCTGGTGGGAAGGGGGTGAAGCAGACGCCCACAACCCTGAAAACCTCAACCCCCAAATCCTAAACCCTAAACCCCAAACCCTAAACCTAAACCCAACAAAACCTCACCCTAAGTTGCTCAAAACCGTAGACCCTTACAAAGGGGGAGTATCGTCTCTGTCCGATCGTCTCCTCCCAGACACACGGGCGCACGAGCCGAGTCGCAAACAGGAGGGCTCAAGTGCTTACAGGGCTTTGTCATGATTAGGGGTTAGAATTTAGGGTTCAGGGTGTTGCGTGTTGGGTTTTGGGTTAGGGTTTAAGGTTTAGGACTTGGGATGGCTTGCTTAGAGGTTCATGGGTACTTGGAAAGTAGGTTTTGGCGCAAGGTGGCTCTAGTTGATGCATGCGAGGGCCTTTTTCAGGGTACTGCTAGCCCTGCTCTGAAGTACCCACGAACCATGGGATGCTATGGGATGTGCGGAAACTCTGCCGCAAGAGTTACGGTTTACCACTTTGTAGTGGGGGTTCAGGGTTCCCCAAGCACTGAGACCTTACAACTTAACCCCTAAAGTACCCCGTATGACCGTAAATATTTCCTACCTGCACGACATCCGAAGCAACTACGAAGCCCTAAGCCCTGCTCTTGGGGACGCAAGGAACCCTCAAAATTGAGGTCAGATACCCTATGGTACCATATCTCCTACTAAGGTGCATGAACCCTAAACCCCAAACCCCCAACCCCCCAAACCCAAACCCCAAACCCCCCAAACCCCCCAACCCCCAAACCCCCCAACCCCCCAAACCCCCAAACCCCCCAAACCCCCCAAACCCCCCCAAACCCCCCCCCCCCAAACCCCCCAAACCCCCCCCCCCAAACCCCCCAAACCCCCCCAAACCCCCCAAACCCCCCAAACCCCCCAAACCCTAAACCGTAAACCCTAAACCCTAAACCCTAAACCCTGGCCCTAAACCCTAAACCCTAAACTTTACCCTAAACCGAGGCCGCATTCCTCAGGTGCCCGAGAAGGGCCAGACACTCAGGTTCGGTTTGGGGTTTAGGGTTTTGGGTTTTGGGTTTAGGGTTAGGTTTTATGGTTTAGGGTTAGGGTTTAGGGTTAGATTCCAGACCTCCGGCAGGCTTGCTTCCAGGTTCACGGGGTACTGTTAGGGTTTAGGGGTAAGGGACTTTCACTTGTTTGGCTCCTTCCTTTTTTAATCCTGCACACGTTCGCCCTTCTCCCCAAAATCATTTGGCAAGTAAAGGGCCCTTAACCCTCCTCGAGCCCAAGCCCCCAGCTCTCAAGCCCTGAATTCATAAGCCTTGCATCCTGAACCTGTTAGGGCTTAGGGTTTAGGGTTTAGGGTTTAGGGTTTACAGTATGGTTTAGGGTGTAGGGTTTAGGGTTAGGGTTTGGGGGGTCAGTCTCAGGGCTGAGGATTCAGAATGTTCATGGTGTCTTGACGGGTTGGAGGTGGGGGGGTGGGCTAGGGTTGAGAGGTTTTAGGGTTTATAGTGTTTAGAGCTAGGCCAGAAACCCTAAACCTACCGCAGGGTGTATCTTCCTTTTTAACTCCTTCCCTGGCGAGCGTTGACCTTCCTAAATCCCAGCCTCATATCTCCTTACCTCAGAGAGGTCCCCAAACCCCAAGAAGGGTTCATGGGCCGAATGGCTTGAAGAGGGATTTCTGAAGGTGTAGGGGGGACATCACAGCTTTTGTGCCGCGACCAGAGGCACTGGAGACGCGCTTCTTCCCAGGTTCCCGGAAGAGCCCTCAGCCCTACAGGGTGGGGCCCCCTTACTATACTAACTGTATAGTTAAGGGACTTATAACCTAACTTAGGATCCTTATAACCCAATTTAGGGCCCTTATAACTCTACTTATAACTCTACTTATAACTCTACTTATAACTCTACTTATAACCCAATTTAGGGCCCTTACAACTCTACTTATAACTAGGGGGCCCCACCCTGTAACCCGAAACCGAACCCTAGAGCCTCCAAACTCCCTTCAAGCCTAGCTGACCCCATATATGACCTACAACTGCACACACTTGGGGATCCTAAACCCTAAACCCTAAACCCTAAACCCCAAACCCTAAACCCTAAACCCTAAACCCTAAACCCTCAACTAGGCGCCTTGTTGGCAACTTGTTGGGGGGGGGAACCTCCCCATACCGTCACCTGTCATGGAGGAGCTTGAAGCCCCAACACCTTAGACCCTCAAGCCCTGAAAGCCCCAAGAAGAGGGTTTAGGGTTTAGGGTTTAGGGTTTAGGGTTTAGGGTTTGGGGTATACCCCACACTTGGCAGCATGTGAGACCTCGCAGCCGAAAAACCGAGGTCTCAAGAGCCCCAGCCTTATCCCGGGGCTCTGGGGTTTTTGGGGGTTTTAGGTTTTGGGGGCTTTTGGGTTTTTGGGGGTTTTAGGTTTGGGGGCTTTTGGATTTTTGGGGGTTTTAGGTTTTGGGGGCTTTTGGGTTTTTGGGGGTTTTAGGTTTTGGGGGCTTTTGGGTGTTTGGGGGGTTTAGGTTTTGGGGGCTTTTGGGTTTTTGGGGGTTTTAGGTTTTGGGGGCTTTTGGGTTTTTGGGGGGTTTAGGTTTTGGGGGCTTTTGGGTTTTTTGGGGGTTTAAGGTTTAGGGGCTGTAGGTTTAGGGGCGTTTGGGTTTTTTGGGGGGTTAAGGTTTAGGGGTCAGTGTAGGGTTTAGGACTTCGGGTTTGGGGTTTAGATTTAGCGTTTAGGTGTTTAGGCGTTTAGGTGCCGAGAACTTCCTAAACCGTAAACTTGGGATGTTCCCCCTTATACTAGCAGTCCTGAATAGGGATTATTGCACCCCCGATTATCGTCCCTATTAGGGACTGTTAGTAAGGGGGAAACATCCCAACCTTAAACCAAAAACCTAAACCCTAAGCCGATATCCCCGCCGGCAAGAACGCCGCTGGTTTAGGGTTTGTGTGTAGGGACACAGTATGGCCGTCCAAGCCGGATCCCAACATGTAACGGGCTCATGCGCCCCAAACAGCCAACCCCAAACAAAAACTTAAACCCCTTAAGCCCCCAGAGCCCTATGTATACCCCAAAAGCCCGAAAGACCCTATAAACCCAAAAACACAACAAGCCCTAAAAGCCCTAAAACCACCGCCCTAGAAGGCCTGAAAGCCCTAAAGCCCCAGCAAACCCTAAATCCCTACAAACCGCAAAGCCCTAACAAAGCAAATGAAGCCTCGACTCAAAATGGTGCGCTCCCAAAAGCAAAACTGTGTACCGAGACTACTACCTTATGACTACCCCAAAAAAAGTCCTTCATTATGATGAGGGCAATATGGGGATTTTTGTTCTCAATTTTGGGTGTATGTTTGAGCAAAGAGTAGATGCTCGAACATGAAATCGGGTAAGAAGAGCATGCAAAGGAGAGCCATGCCCAGCGTGCTTATCCACTTCACTGACACCCCAAGAGAACAACATTTCCGCTCCCTAAAACCTAAACCCTAAACCCCAAACCCCAAACCCTAAACCCGAAACCCCACCGGTCTCAGAGCTAACAGTGTTCAGGTTGACACAGAACTCAATGGCTTGCTGACGAGAGGCAGCCTGACACAGCTACCTCGCAGTGTGAGGGTTTAGGGTTTAGGGTTTAGGGTTTAGGGTTTAGGGTTTAGGGTTTAGGGTTTAGGGTTTAGGATTTACGATTTAGGGTTTGTATGGGTCAAAACATGAGCCTTGCCTGTGTGGAGCGATGGCTGGAAAAGCCCTGCAATGACCCCAGCGACATTGCAGAGGGGTCTCAGCGAGCCCATCAAGGAGCTACTGCTCCTGACAGCTCGACCTGTGAAGACTTGCCTCCAGCCAGGCTTTGAGCAAGCCTTCTCCTTGGATTGCCAGCATCACGGACGATCATAGACTCCAGCGACACAGAGGCCACAACGCTAAACGCAGCGATCTGCAGGACAAGGTTCTTGTGACGTTCAAGCTGGGAGAGAAGCCCCAATCCCTAAACCCTGAACCCTATTCAGCCCGTCAAGCCCGAGACCCTAAAGCGCTCACAGAGAAGTTTTGGGGTTTCGGGTTTAGGGTGGTACTTACAAGTTACGGAATTGCAAGTATAGGAGAAGCGCATTTAAGGGTACCTTATCGCCCTGTCTTTCTAAAAGTGCCCAAGAGCCTCCCTCAACCCTAAACCCCTAAACCCCTGAACCCCTACACCCCTAAACCCCTAAACCCCTAAACCCCTAAACCCCTAAACCCTAAACCATAAACGCTACACTCCGAGCTTGATCAAGGGAAGAAGAAAAAGAAGCGACGCGGGAGCCACAATTCCAGCTCCATGACTTCTCGCCGGGTCGCCTGGTGCTCCGGGGTCTAGGGTCCAGGGCATGGGGGGTTCAGGGTTTGGGGTTTAGGGTCTAGGTCCATGGTGATTGGGATATCCAGGGATTAAGCCTTAAGAAGGATTAAGACGTACAGCCATAAACCCGAGCTTAGGGTTTAAGGTCCGGCTTGGGATTCTGAATTCAAGGATGGAAGGTTGAAGGGTCTACGGGTTTACCAAGACTGATATTGACAATCTTGTTCTTTCTTCGGGTGGTTGTATAGGTTCAAAAAAATATTGCCCTAAGCCCTAAACCATAAACCCCAAAGTTGAACCTGTTGTTGGGTGCTCTACCCCTCTTTCCTCAAGGTCCCAAGCTCGACCTCCTACCCCTAGAAAACTCCCGCAGCACGACACGCCCACAATTTAAGCTTTAAAGATTGGGCCCGGCCATGGTTTACGGTTTTAGGTTTTGGGGTTTAGGGTTTAGGGTTGGCTTAAAATTTCGGGTTCAGGGCATAAGAGCCTCCCAAGCAGTAGACGCTGAATTTGGGGGCTTTTTGCACTGGCATTGAAGAGCAGCTGGGTTCATCGTAGTCAGCCTGACCTTTTGTAGGGTTGGGAGTTTGAGGTTTAAGTGCTTGTAGGGTTTCGGGTTTAGGGTTTAGGGTTCGGGGGTTCAGCCTTAGCCCTAAAACCCTGAGACGGGCTCTACCCTTTCGGGGCTAGGGTTTTGGGTTTAGGGTTTGGGGAGTAAGGGTTTAGGGTTTTGGGTTTAGGGTTTAATTAGGGTTTAGGGTTTGTGGGGTTAGGGTTTAGGGTTTAGGGTTTAGGTTTTAGGAAGATACTACAGCTGCCATGGCAGGTGAGGAATCCTCAGTCGCCAGCTGCGAGCCCAGAAGTCTAGGGGTTTTACGGGTTTAGGGTTTAGGATCCCTTTTTGGGTTTAGGGAGGGGTCAAGGAGGTAGCATTTGCGGTCGTATGGGGCTTTGGGACACTGATTGAGGGAGCAGCCCTAAACCCTAAACCCTAAACCCTAAAGAAAGGCTCTGAGGTCTCATGGTTCTTGGAGATTTTGGGTTTCTTTGGTTTGTCTTATGCTCCGCGCATCTTCAGCTCACAACCCAACCTCTAACCCTCTAAACCCTCTAAACCCTCTAAACCCTCTAAACCCTCTAAGCCCTCTAAGCCCTCTAAACCCTCTAAACCCTCTAAACCCCCAAACCCCCAAACCCCGAGCCCCAAACCCTAAACCCTAAACCCCAAACCCCAAACCCTAAACCCTACACCCGAAGCCGGCAGGGACTGTATGGGTTGGTGGTCTCTTTAAGTAGAGTTTCTGCTTTATAGGGGCATATATTCGGGGTTCTCATTGGTGTATCTAGGGGCTATATTAAGGCTTAAGGTATGAGGGCAACAAAGAAAAGAGGCCACCGGCCTTTATAAGGTAGAGATCAAAGACCCCCGAGGCGAGCCCACGATGTTCATTTCCCCTTTGGGCAGTTTAATGGGTTTGGTTGCCCACCCCAACTTAGTCGGTAGCCCAGTGGTGCCCTTTTGCCCATTTTTTGGTTCACGGTTCCCTTATAAAGTAGCCAACCCGAAAAAGGGTTACCCTCATTTTAGTACGTTTACCGGGCTACCAAGCTTAACATCCGCAGTACTGTAGCTACTTGGCACTGCAGCTGTCTACTATATCTTCAGGGTCAAACATTATCAAAGTTGTCACCAGCCACTTTGTCAATTTGTGGGGTCTCTTGGGTTACAGTCAGAGACATCTTTCAAACCCTAAAGTACACCCTAAGCGCCAGACTCCGGACCCTCGAACCTGCGCCCTGAACCCTAAACCCTAAACCCTAAACCCTGAACCCTGAACCCTAAACCCTAAACCCCAAACCGTGCCTTTGATGCCCTCGAAGGCGTAACCTCCGGGTCCGGAGGCGCGGCTTCACGGCGTGACGACAGCAAGATGCAGAGCACGTCAGGGTTTAGGGTTTAGGGTTTAGGGTTTTTAGGGTAAGGTTTACAGGGTTTTGTGTTTACATGTTGAATTCGTCGTTTTTTGTGGCTTAGGTCGCGCTTGAAGAAGTTTGGGGTTTAGCGTTTCAGGTTTGTAGGGTGCAGCTCTTGTAGCCCCCTTTCAACCGCAGCTCAATTGTAGCCCCCTTTCAACCCTCGGCGCTGACCCCAGACCCCGCTGTAGATTCAAGGGACTAAAGGAGGGACCCTTATAATGGACCTTAGGAGTCTTTAAGGGCGATTTAAGCACATAGGGGTCCTTATAAGGATTATGTGGGTGGTTGTCAAAATTATGGGTCCCTTTTTGGATCCCTATTATAATACATAAACTAATCTCTAGGGTACCCCAAAAAGGGATCGTAATCTTGACAGCCACCCATGTTGGGGTTGTATAGGGGAATAAGATTGAGGGTCCGTTAGGGTTTAGGGTTTAGACTTTAGGGTTTAGGGTTAGGGTTTAGATGTAAAGAAAAAGCTTAGAGATCTGGACTTAGAAAAGCAGTGCTCTAAACCCTAAATCCGGCTGCCCTGGCGCATTCTTGCCCTTGCCTTTGGTGGCGTTGAGCTTCTTCTGAGGTTTGAGGGTCTTGACATGTAAGATCCATAGCAACTTAAACCCTGAACCCTAAACCATAAAAGCCTTGTGTACAGCAGGGGTCGGAATAATTACAATCATGTTCCTCCCATGGCCCCTGTATAATTATACTCGAATAACCCCCCCGAAACCCCTCCCATATTACTTTGGTTTGGTGTTTCCGAGGTCTTAAGGCTTTTCAACTTCTGGGTTGACGGGTTTAGGGTTTCGGGCTTCGGGCTACTCATCCAGGTTTCTACCAGTGTGATACCACATGCTTGCTACGTATTCCTCCATTATACTGCACTTCTGTTATTCCATTGTATATAGGGATGTTCCCCCTTATACTAACAGTCCTTAATTGGGATTACGGTACCCCCTACTATCATCCCTGTTCGGGACTGTTAGTATAAAGGGGGAACGTTCTACGTTATCAGTTATGTGACTTGAGTCCAGAATGCCGGGTTCAGGGTGCAATGCTCTTTTCGCGGAAAAAAAAGGCTTCCATGCACGTAGTGCTGGCACGTCGGGCCGGAGAACAAGACTCGCCCCCCCCCCCCCCCCCTCCTTGGTTTAGGGTTTAGGGTTTAGGGTTCAGGGTTTAGGGTTCAGGGTTTAGGGTTCAGGGTTTGGGTTAGGGATCTTATAAAGCTCTAATAGACCTCTTGCAGCTCTAAGAGACCTCTCAGTCGATGCAAAAGATCATACCCGATAAGGCTTTCAGAGAAGCTGAGCGGGCAAACGCTAAGCCACACAGAAGCACCGAACCCCAAACCCTAAACTGTAGGGGTCGAAAAATTAGTAATCGTCTTCCCTTGTGGTCCCTTTATAAATATACTATAAGAATCCCCAAAGAATATTCTAATCATTAATGCCCGTATCTTAAACCCCAAACCCTCAAACCCCCAAAACCCCAAACCCTAATCCCCGAACCCTAAACCCCAGACCCTAAACCCCGAACCCTAAACCCCAAACCCCTAACCCTAAACCCTGAGCCCCTGAAGGTGAAGACTCCGATGATGGCGGCGCCAGCGTCACGAGCAAGCAGAGCGATGCAACCCAGAGCAGCAGGACTCGCAAGCCCTCTCGGAAAGTCTCCTCGTACGGTTGAGAGGGGGTGTGAGGGTTTAGGGTTTCGGGTTCGGGGCGAGGGTTTTAGGGCTTAAGGTTTGGGATTTTCGGGCTTCGGGTTCCTAAACCCTAAACCCGAAACCCTAAGATTTCCCGAGTCCGGTGTTCGGAGCTTGTCTATAAGGGCTTTTTGCGACAAATAGAATGGACCCCATGTAGTAGCATTCCCTGAATGGTAAGGACCCGAAAAAGGTAGCCCCACTGTCGGAACTGCCATATACTACAAGCCCAACGCCCCCCCCCCCCCCCCCCCCCACAAAAAAAAATAAAATAAAACTCAAGCCCAGAGCTCCAAAACTGCAACCCCCCCAAGACCCTAACCCTGAGTCTACACAAGCTTCAACGGCTAAAGCCCTAGACCGTAATGTTGACAATTGGCGCCCAATTGCAGCCCTAAACCCTAAACCCTAAACCCCAAACCCCAAACCCCAAACCCTAAACCCTAAACCCTAAACCCTTTGAAAACTGCCCAATTGCAGCCCACTGCAGGATGAGCTTCTTGGTTGCGCTTTGTGATGCCCCGGGTGCTTCTATGCTTCTATGGGCGTGCGGTCAGGGTTTAGGGGGGTGGGTTTAGGGTTTAGAGTTTAGGGCTTAGGGGTTTAAGGCGTTAGGGATTTTCGGCTTTATGTTGTCTGGTTTAGGGCTCAGGGCTAAGGGTTTTTGGGCTTTTGGGCTTTAAGGCTTTCAGGTTAGAAGGCTTCAGGACTTAGGGTATAGGTTGTAGGGACTTAGGGCTTTATATTTGAGGGGGTTAATTAGGGACTTAGGGGTTTGGTGCTAGGGTTTTAGTCTAATGGGCTTTTCGGGTTTCAGTGCCTTACGGCTTTTGAGGCTTGAGGGGTTTAGGGGGTTTGAGGTTGGTTTGTAGCTTTCTGGGTGTTTAGTGTTAGGGTTTGGGGTCCATGGTTCAGGGGGTGAAAATGTGTGGGCTTTGCGGGCTTTTGGTCTTGTTAGCTCAGGGTGGAGGGTTGAGAACTTAGTTACGAGCTTGTAGGGGTTGGGGGGAAGCGCGTTTGGCATAGTTCAACCAGAGTCAAGGTTAGGATGTAGGGTTTAGAAACCCTAAACCCTAAACCCTAAACCCTAAACCCTAAACCCTAAACCCTAAACCCTAAACCCTAAACCCTAAACCCTAAAGAGGCTCGTGCCGTTTCTGTGCACCTGAATGAGCTTCCTTGACAGGGCTTTGGTTCTCAAGTTCTCAACCCCGAAGCCCAAAATGCCTTGGTTTGGTAAGAGATGTGGGCAGCCAAGGCAAGAGCACGAACCAGCCGGAATCTCAGGAAAGGAGTGTTTAGGGTTTAGGGTTCAGGGTTTAGGGTTTAGGTTTCCCCTTGGGTTTAGGGTTGCGGGCTTCGTTCCTTCACTCCCTTTCGTCTTCTATAAGGGCGGATGCAGATCTTGACGACCATGACCGCTCTGAACCCGGTAAGCCCTCAAAGGTTTTCTCTGAGATCTGAAGCCCCCGGAACTTCCTCACCCCATTGTGGGTTTTAGGGTTTTAGGGTTTAGGGTTTTTAGGGTTTAGGGTCTAGGGTAAACGATCCAGTGTGTGCCTGAGCCCCAACAAAAACACCCCTAAACCCTAAACCCTAAACCCTAAACCCTAAACCCTAAAACCCTAAACCCTAAACCCCAAGCACCTCAGGCGCACAAGCCCCCGCACTCAAGATCACTGGGCCCGCCCATCCCCCTAGGGTTTAGGGTTGAGGGTTTAGGGTTTAGGGACCCCCCCCCCCCCCACCCTTCCAAAAAAAACAAAGCAGCCTGACGCGGGCCAGCCAGGTCCAGCATCGTGAGCGCAAAGTACAAGGCTGGGGGGGGGGCGGGCCTTCAGCCCGATGCATTTTGCATCCCGCGCGCCGAAAATCCCAGGCCCTAGAGTTTAGGGTTTAGGGTTTAGGGTTTAGGGTTTAGGGTTTAGGGTTTTTCTCCAGAAAGTTGGAATATGGTTTAAGGATGATTGCAGCTGGGATTCCCTGTACTGTGCCTTTTTTGAGGGTTGGGGACAAGGATGTGCCAACCTTTTGGGGTTTACTTTATGATGGATCCGGGTACCGACGTCCGACGTCTTTCGAACATGTACGGCGCTAGCCGTCCCGCGGTTTTGGGGCTGTTGCCAGTGGGGGCTGGGTTTGTTTCGGCTTCCCTTCAATGGATGGGATTGAGGTTCGTGCGAGATGCCCTAAACCACAAACCCCAAACCCTAACCTAGTTTGGGTATTTTGAGCCGGAAGAAGTAGGAGCTGCACAGAATCCCTGAGTCCTGTAGATCCTGTCAGTGGCTTGGAGGCTAGGTTTGGGGCTTAGGGCTTTTTTGGGGTGCAGCTTTCTTTGTCTGACTGCAGGGCAAAAGCAATGCCGAAATCCGGCGAATTCAGGCGAGGATCTCAGCCCCATTCTCATCAGAACCCTGAGGCCTCAAGCACCCTCAAGCCCAAAGGACCCTAAACTCTAAAACGTTGCACCCCTGATTCCGTAGTCCCCTTAAATCCAAAGCACTGAGACCCTAAATCCTAACCGGTAGCAAGGTTCCTAACATGTTTTGAAGCATTGTTTATTTAAGTTGCGCAACAAGAACCCAGTGAACCCAACTTTCCTCCAGTATTGCTTCAGAGGGTTCGGAGGTTCCGAATGTAAGCTAGTGGCTAGCTTCTACGCATGCCTAGCTTTTAGGGTTTAGGGTTTAGGGTTTAGGGTTTAGGGTTTAGGGTTTAGGGCCCCTACCCTTTTAAACCCCATGCATCTGTCATGGAGTCGACATGCTCTGTTTGCTTACTTTCTTTGGTGTTCAGGGTTGCGTCAGGTGATCAGTGCAACCCTAAACCTCAAGCCCTGGCTTGCTGGCTCTAGATGGGTGGGGCCCCCGAGTTATAAGTAGAGTTACAAGGGCCCTAAATTGGGTTATAAGGACCCTAAGTTAGGTTATAAGTCCCTTAACTACAGTTAGTATAGTAAGGGGGCCCCACCCTGTAGATGGGTGGTTGTCAAAAGTATGATCCCTTTAGGGGTACCCTAAATATTTGGTGCCGTATTATAATTAATAGGGACCCCCAAAAGGGACCATAATTTTGACAACCCTAAACCCCAAACCCTAAAACCCGAGAACCACCCAGATGAATGTCACAGAATTTGCGTTTCCCTCCCGGTTGCGACCCGGCCGCCCAAGGCACTCAACACCCAAAGTCGTGAATCCTCGGCCTGAACTCGAAATTTCGGGAGTTCGCCAAGTCAGGGGTTTAGGGTTTAGGGTTTAGGATGTAGGGTTTTTTAGGGAGGACCCCCCCCCAAAAAAAAACAAAAAACAAAAATGATAATAAACAACAACAATAATAATAAGAATAATATGAGCCCAACTTCGAAAAATACCCATATGAGAGATTCCACCCACACCCTAAACCCTAGGCTCCAAGCCTTCCTAAACCCTATACAACTGACCAGAAGGACGCTCAATCCCACAGGCCTGACAGAGCCCCTTTGCACCCTTAAGCCCTAAAGTTTCGGGTTTAGGGTTTAGGGCTTTCAGGGGTTTAGGGTTTAGGGTTTAGGGTTTAGGGTTTGGCTTCTTTAGTTTGCTGCAAAGCCTCAAGGAGCAGGAGGAGAAGGAGCGCCGGGAAAGGGACAAGGAGAAGTACGAGAGGCCCCCTGCGGGCTTCATGTAGCGTTTGGAAGAATTACCGGTGGTATTCCCCTAGGGTTTAGGAGTTTAGGGTTTAGGGTTTAGGGTTCCTTTATAAATGTTCTATCATGACCCTCAACACCCTATTCTAGTTTCTAAGGCGCCTGTAGTAGGGTTTGCTGAAGGCTTAGGGTTTAGGGTTTGTTGCTGGCAAGTTTCCCCAAGCACAAAGACAGCGAATGCCCACATGGCTTGCACATTCATAAGAAAGCATACCTCCCTTAAACAAAGTTTGAGGATCTGAAGAAGGATTCGAGGGATATATCTCGTCTTTTGGGTTTTGAGGTGCCGGGTTTTAGGGTTTGGGGTTTAGGGTTGAAGGTTTAGGGTCTTTCTTTTGTGTCGGCTTGGCTCAGGGTGTACTCAACTGAGTTTCAGGAGGAAACATGCTGGCTTGCTGAGAGTTTGTTTGTTCTTGCATGTCGATTGAAATGCTGATGCTTCCGTGCAATGTTGATTTTCGGGTCGCTAGATACAGGGTCACTTCCCTAAATTGTTGGGGTCATTATAAGGCGGCCCCTCTTATCCAAGGTACCCCAAAAAGCCCCAAAAGGCACCCTAAACCCTAAACCCTAAACCCTATACACCCTAAACCCTAAGCCCTAACATGTCGTTGCGGATATCCCTCGTCTCCCACCAATCCAGAACCCGCAAACCACGAGACTTCATGAACGCACGCAAGCCTCCACCCAGTCATGGATGCACCATAAAGAACTTCACTTAGGGTTTAGGGCTTAGGGTTCAGGGTTTAGGGTTTAGGATTTAGGGTTTAGGGTTTAAGGTTTAGGGTTTAGGGACCGCAAACTGAGCCCTGAAACCCTTAAGCGCTTGCGCCCAGAATCCCTTAACGCCCTCTAAATGTGTTATCCATGTCTGCATGGGTATCTTCTGGCACAAGGCCGCGAAGATTGTTCCTAGACTCATGCTTGCGTAGCCTACACGCTCAGCCCTATCAGGCTTCAGCGCCAGCGCCTAGGATATATATATGTATATACAGTTATTTGTTTATTGGAAATTTGGTTTGGGGCCTGTAGGGCTCAGGGTTTAGTGTTGGGGTTCAGGACTCTGGGTTTTGAGGGTTTAGAGGGATGCAATGAGGTGAGGGTCCATTCCGTCGGCCATCCTAAGGTGCAGGGGCTTTGGGGTTTGGGGTTCAGGGTTTAGGGTTTAGGGTTTAGGGCTTAGGGTTTAGGGTTTAGGGTTTAGGGTTTAGGGTTTAGGGGTTAGGGTTTAGACCCAAATCAGCCTCCGGAGGTACAAGGAGCTCCGCTCCATCATCGAGTCCTCGGATGAGGAGGAGCTCAGCATGAGTGGAACTGACGAGGCGGACAAGGGTTGCTGTGTTTTGTTGTTTTTGCAGCTTCTTTGGGGTTTAGGGTTTAGGGTTTAGGGTTTAGGGGAGTTTAGGGGAGTTTAGGGGAAGTACATCCTATACCCGATTATCCCTTCAGAAGCCCTTAGAGCCAAACCCTCAACCTCCCATCTTCCCCGTAGCGCGCGCGTGACGACTAGGCCCACTGGGACGATCATGCTCAAGATTCGGGATTTAAGCCCTAAACCCTGAACCCTAAACCCTAAACCCTAAACCCTAAACCCTAAACCCTGAACCCTAAACCCTAAACCCTAAACCCTAAACCGCACATTTGGCGGGGGAGGTTTAGGGGCAGACCTGGGGTTCCTGAGATTGGGTCTCCAACAGTTTTAAGAATCTAGGACCTAGGACCTAGGGTTTAGGGTTTAGGGTTTAGGGTTTAGGGTTTAGGGTTTAGGGTTTAGGGTTTAGGGTACGTAACTAGGACCCGAGTAGGCCCTTAGTCCTTTTTTGAGTTTGGGTTCCCTTATTACCCCCTTTGAACCACAAAGGGCACCCTTTTTGTTCCTAGGTGACTCTTGGTTCTAGGAAGTCATTTCTACACAACCAACATATTTCAAGTTTCTGAACACGAACACAGGAGAGACCAGTTTTAGCCGACGGGCTCAGGGTTTTGAATTTAGGCTTTAGGGTTGAGCGTCATCTGAAGTAGGCCTATGCCCCAGACCCTAGTACCTTCCGCACTGACCAAGGTAAGATGTGGTTTGATTAGCTTCAGAAGTTCGATCGCTGACCTTATTTTGTTCCCCACCCGATGTAGCAACAATGGCGACAATGCGTGAATTACGCAGAGGCCCCGTACGCCTTGTGATGATGCGTATTACATGGCGAGTTTTATCACTTGTTTGCAGTAAGATTCAGGCAACCTGGATCTGGAAAGTGGGGCCTAGCTTGTTGGACGACGATTGATGCTGTTTCCCCCTTGCATCTTCGCACCTGCAGCCCCGTAGCTGCACCCTAAACCTTCACCCCGAACACCAGACCAAGACCCGTAGTTCAGACCCTAAACCCTAAACCCAAACCCTAAACCCTAAACCCCGAACACCATGCTAATTCCCTCGTTCGTCTCGCATGACCCTAACGTGCCGACAGGAGTCGGACGAGGAGGATTTGCTCGCTAGCCTGCTGCGCGACACCTGAGGGAGGTGTGGGGACCGACCTGCCTTTGGTAAGAAGAGTAAGCAAGGAATTTACTACTATTTGCCTAAGAACCCCCCCCCAAAAAAAAAAAAAAAAAAAAGAAGTGTTATTGCTTATAAGGGCAACATAGGGATTGTTATTTTACATGCTTTTGAAGTTCTTAAGTCTTAAGCAAATCGTAGTTTAGGGCTGGTGCTTCTGAATGCTAAGCCTTAGTGCTTGAAGCCTCATCTCCATGCGGTACGGAGTGAGCAAGGGACATAGTGGGCTTCTAAACCCTAAACCCTAAACACTAAACCCTAAACCCTAAACCCTAAACCCTAAACCCTAAATCTTATAGGCATCATGGGACTCATCTTGTGGGTGTCTTAGGAGGATCATCTACAGAGTTTAGTGTTTAGGGTTTAGGGTTAGGGTTTAGGGTTTAGGGTTTAGGGTTTAGGGTTTAGGGTTTAGGGTTTAGGGTTTAGGGTTTAGGGTTTAGGGTTTAGGGTTTAGGGCTTATCTTTGGGGTTTAGGGGGTTTAGTCTCTGTCAGGCTGTTGCAGGTTTTGGCTTTCGGGTTTTGGGTTTTGGGGCTAGGTCATGGTAGCATCGTTGAGAGCAGACGAGCAATTCCGAAGGATCGCAAAGTAACTCTCTACCCCCTGTTCTGTATTCGTACACAGGTGCATACATGTACACACGCAGCTACTTCTTGATTTTTGACATCATTCTTTCGCTGTTGTTTGCATGAACCCTAAGCCTTCTTGGGTTTAGGGTTTAGGGTTTAGGGTTTAGGGTCTAGGGTTTAGGGTTTAGGGTTTAGGGGACAGTAGGCCCACTTCCCCTCGGCTGTGCCTAGCCCACGGCTCGAAAGCCTGACAGCCCACCGGAAGATCCTCTCCTGTCAAGCAAAGTTCTGTGGCACCCAAGCCCGCAAGAAACAATCCTAAACCCTCAGCCCTCAACCCTCAACCCTCACCCTAAACCTTAAACCCTAAACCCGAAACCCGAAACCCTAAACCCCAAACCCTAAACCCTAAACCCTATCCTCTCTAGCAGTTGGCGCCTATCGTTCATACTTTCCGCAGGCACTTGGGGCTCAAGTATTGACGGAGGGGCCGCGCTTAACCCAGTGGCTTGAAATCAGCTGGAGACAAGCCTGGGCCCAAGTACTTGGGGCTTAGTGTTTAGTTTAGTTTAGTGTTTAGGGTTTAGGGTTTAGGGTCTAGGGTCGGCATCGAGATTCTGACTGGTGCGGGCTCCAGAGCCCTAACAAGCTTGGTTCGGAGCCCAAGCCCTCTAAATTATTGATGAAGGCTAGGGAGCGTTAGGTTTCGCTAACTTCCCTTCCCTTAACCCTAAACCCTAAACCCTAAACCCTAACCCTAAACTCTAGGGTTAGGCATGAATCCGGATCTAGCGAAATCCTGCGGCTCAACCTAGCAGGTTCATCGGGTATTTTGGAAAATTCATGGGGTACCCTTGTAAGGGTCCATACTAAGGGACCATGCAACTAGCCTTAGAGTCCCCTTGAAACCCTAAATCCAAAACCCTGAACCCTGAACCCTAAACCCTAAACCCTAAACCCTAAACCCTAAACCCTAAACCCTAAACCCTAAACCCTAAACCCTAAACCCTAAACCCTAAACCCTAAACCCTAAACCCTAAACCCTAAACCCTAAACCCTAAACCCTAAACCCTAAACCCTAAACCCTAAACCCTAAACCCTAAACCCTAAACCCTAAACCCTAAACCCTAAACCCAAGCCCTATACCCTGTGCGACCCCTACATGGTTAGTTCTGCAAACTGGTTTCCGGTTTTGGGTCCCCATACGGTACCCCTAAGAACCCCATAATGAGAACCCCAAGAAGGGGCCTGGTTCAGAGAACCACCCCATATAAGAGCACATCTCAGTTGTCGTGGGCACCTAAGAAGTTGGATCACCCTAAACCCTAAACCCTAAACCCTAAACCCTAAACCCTAAATTTTTGGTCTTATCCAACCCATGAACTAGTAACCTCCCCACCACACTGCAGGCGCCACCCCGGCACTTCCTCCAGGTGCCCTTTGGCCCGGCAATGGGGGTTTAAGGTTTAGGGTTTAGGGTTTAGGGTTTAGGGTTTAGGGTTTAGGGTTTAGGGAGGGTTTAGGGTTTAGGGTTTAGGGTTTAGGGTTTAGGGTTTAGGGTTTAGGGTTTAGGGTTTAGGGTTTAGTCTCTGGGGTTGAGGGCTTCGCTGGGTTTAGGCCTTAGTGAGATACGCCCCAGCGAGTCCCTAGCTCTTCGGCAAAAGCACTTTACCAATTGGACCACACAGCCGAAAGCCATGAATGTCTCTTTTCAAGTTAGGGTTTAGAGTTTAGGGTTAAAGGTTTAGCAGCAAACCCTAAACCCACAAATCCCTCAACCCCAAAAATCCTACAATCTGAAACCTTCAAGGTTTAAGGGTTCTTGCTCACTTCGTCCTGGACCTAGCAGCAGGAGGCTTCAACGGTAGGCTGGGCCCTCCCGCTGGGCCCTTTGCGGTCTGCAGGTTTAGGGTTTGGGGTTTAGGGTTTAGGGTTTAGGGTCTAGGGTTTGGGGTTGTTCAGGGTTGTTCAGGGTTGTTCAGGGTTGTTCAGGGTTTAGGGTTCAGGGTTTCCCTCGCTGGCTCCTTTATTCTTGTGAGCCTTGTGCGACATGATCTGCACGTCCTATAAAACCACAAACCCGCTAAAATCTGTAAGGCCCAAAAGCTCTTAACACCCGAAAGCCCTGCCATCCCCCAAGCACAAGCCCAAACCCAAAACATTTAGGCTAGACCTACAAACCCTAGAAACCCTAGAAACCCTACAAACCCTATAAACCCCATAAACCCTATAAACCCTATAAGCCCTATAAACCCTATAAACCCGATAAACCCTATAAGCCCTACAAGCCCTACAAGCCCTACAGCCCTACAACCCCTAAACCCTAAACCCTAAACCCTAAACCCTAAACCCTAAAGCTCCTCTCCTTTTAGGCTGGAAGCCCCGAGCCCCGAAGCCCGGATCGCTGTTGATGCGCATCTCTGGCCGGCTAAGGACTTCGCCAAAATTCTTTCCTTAAACTCGCATAATGAGCCGCCGCGTCCTCAGTCTGATGGTTTGGGGTTTAGGGTTTGGGGTTTAGGGTTTAGGGTTTAGGGTTTAGGGTTTAGGGTCTGATGACTGCCAAAGAGAGGGCCGAGAAGCTTCGTGCTTGTAACTAAGGGGGTAGATACAGGGGTCCCTTCGTATGGAGCCCTTACATGGGGACCCCTTATCCCTTACATGCCCTGTACAACCCAAGGGCCCTAGCTACCCTAAGATTGCAAGCGAGGGATGGGTGGAGGCTGCTTTCTGAAGGTGTCTGGCGTCAGGCTTTCGGAAGCGCGTGCGCGATTCGGTAAAGAAAACACACATGGAGCTCCCTCTCTTACTCTTGGTAGCCCGGTGGTGCCCTTTTGCCTTTTTTTGCTGGTTCGAGGTTCCCTTATAAACTAATTAGTTGGCCCGAAAGAAAGGTATCGTGATTATCATAGGTATGGTTGCTGGGCTGCCAAGTACTCATGCCTACTGGCCGACATACCCCCTTACAACCGAGGGAGTGTGCCGCCCTTTTGTCACTTATGCCAGGCTTTATGAAGCCTGTTTGGGGTTTGGGGTTTAGGGTTTAGGGTTTAGGGTTTAGGGTTTCTGGCCATGGACCCTGCAAGCCCGGCCTTCCAGAAGACTGAGGCCTGTCGCTCGCGATCGACCTGTACCTTGCCGTCATGAAGAGTTGGGGTCTGGATTTTCCCCTGGTTTTTAGCAGCGAATGAGGGAATGAGGGCCCTATAGAATCCCGTAAAGGGTATATATATATGTATATATATATATATACGTATATATATATATATATATATAGGGCCCTCATTCCTTCATTCCCTACTAAGAACCAGCCAGTTTTCAGGGTTTGTGGCTTAGGGTGTGGGGCGGGCACAGTGCCGGCTTCTAGGGTGTAGAAGCTGTTGGTTAAGGGCTTAGGGTGGTTTTGGGTTTACCCGAGTACCCAACAACTGGACTACATGGCTGTTTGGGGGCAGGTTTGTGTAAAGAAGCGCGGGGGAAGTAGTCTGGTGGCTTGCTTACTTGAAGGTTCATGGGTACTTATAATTAGGGCCAGAAGTACCCTAAGTATAGTTACCCTGCTTAAAACCGTATTTATAAGGTGCCATGAACCTCCAAGCAGGGTTTTGGGTTTTGGGTTTCGGGCAAACCGGGTTGCAGATTGATTGTAGGCAGGAGACACGATCCCGGCATGAGGGCGAAACCTCCAGCCTTGGGGTTTAGGGTTTAGGGTTTAGGGTTTAGGGTTTAGGGTTTAGGGTGCAGGGTTTAGGGTTCAGGGTCTCCTATTTGCAGAAAGGGTTTAAGGCTTATGTAGGGGTTTAGGGTTTTGCAAGGGGGATTTGAGGCACCGAAGTCCCTGATTCCCTACCCGCTCTGGAAGACCGCCGATACCCTTGAGGGTTTAGGGTTTAGGGTTTAGGGTTTCCCTGTAAGCCTTAACACCGTGAGGGAGGGAACATCTGCCTTGCAATGGCGTGTTTTGTGCCCGGAGGACGACCAGTAGTTTCCTCAGATCATGCATCTTTTGCGGGCGACCCGGTTTCCTTATCAACCACCCCATCCCCCCTACTCAACAAAACCGGGCAGTTGCCTCAGTTGGCCCCTGGTGAAATCTACGGAGAAGTCGAAGCGCCTTGGCTTTCGCTTGGGTGTTGCATATGGGTGTTTCCCAACATAAGGCGGATCCTTGCACTGCAGGGGTACCCTAAACCCTAAACCCTAAACCCTACATCATGGTTGAGGGCTTTGACAAGGATCCTCTTTGCCTAGTTTCGCACGTGTTCTTAGGCCTAGGGTATTGCACTTGGACATGAAACAGGGTTTATGAGGAAGCCATGAGCCCTAAACCCTAAACCCTAAACCCTAAACCCTAAACCCTAAACCACCCGAAACCTTAAGCCTTATGTCCTTCTCAAGCCTTGAGCTCTAAACCTTCAGCGGGGGTGCGGGGTTTTAGGATGTACGAATATGTTTTTCGCCTCTAGGGGAATAGCCAAGAACCGAGACGCACACGCATACAGAACAGAAGAGAGAGGGACAGAGAGAGGGAGCGAGAAAGACAAACAGAGAGAGAGAGAGAGATCAAAAACAGAGAGCAAGCCTAACAGGGCCCAGAACAAACCCAGCAGCCCATCTACACCCTTACCGGATAAACAGTGGGTGGTGCCATCGGAGAGTTCTCACAGCTTCGGTTTCCTTTTGTTAGACCATCGGGGTTTAGGGTTGAGGGTTGAGGGTTTAGGGTTTATGGTTTGGAGATGCTTGGGAGTGGGAGTTTGGGACGCGCCGGGCGATTTGTGGCGCCATTGCCAAACGAGCCTTATGAACCTAAACCCTTCGAACCCTACATACCCTAAAAACCCTAAACCCCAAACCCTAAACCCCAAACCCAAAACCCTAAACCCTGAACCCTAAGCCCTAAACCCTAAACCCTAAACCCACCCTCGAAGTCCCAAGGAGGAGAACGTAGCGCGCCCTAAAGGGGATGGCGCTCTGGACTTACCTCCGGCTGCGCGGTCGCCGAAGTCTCCGTCGTCTCCGGGAGCACGCTGCTGGACTTCGGGAGTGGGGTTAGGGGTTTAGGGGTTTAGGGTTTAGGGTTTAGGGTTTAGGGTTTAGGGTTTTAGGGTTTTGGGGTTTGGGGTTTAGGGTTTTAGGCTTTTTAGGGTTGTAAGCATGATTGATGATAGTACCCCCCCCCCCTGTTATCATCCCAATGAAGGGCTGTTAGGAGAAGGGGGGAGCATCCCAAGGTGCAGGGGGGGTTTGGGGTTTAGGGTTTAGGATTTTGGGGGGGTTTCAGGGTTTAGGGTTTAGGGTTTGGGGATTAGGGTTTAGGATTTGGGGTTTAGGGTTTAGGATTTTGGGGGGTTTTAGGGTTCAAGGTTGGAGTGTTTTTGGGTTTAGGGTTTAGGATTTTGGGGGGGGGGGGTTTTAGGGTTCAAGGTTGGAGTGTTTTTGGGTTTAGGGTTTAGGGTTTGGGGGGCTTGGGGGTTTTCTAAGGGAAGTTACATGGTCTCTTGATCTGGTCCTCTACCTTCTTTAAACGGATCTGAAGTATGGGCGCCTGGGTTCTATTCATTTTTTCAGGCTATATAAGGTTGTTTTTTTCAGGGCAAAGGCCTATATCACGAGACCGAGTGTCGTCATGGAGCCAGCGACATGATAACTCTTTCACTTGGGCTAACAGTGAGTCCACACTTGGACGAGCCTAAACAACTCGCAAGTTCCACGCGTCTGTGAGTGCCTGCTTGTGTTGGGTTAGTGCATGCGTGGTTGCACGTGCTGATGTGACGTTCGCTGCAAGATTGTGACATCACAGCTTGCAAGTAGAATCAGTAGAGGAAGTAGTGCCCTTTGAGCATTTTGCTTTTCCCACCCACCACGTCCCTGCAAAATGCGTCGGGCTGGTGCAGGGGGTGAAGGTAGTCCCTGCCCTAGGGCCCGCACTGGCGGCTGCAACCCCCTGGGCCGGGAGCTACATGTAGATACTGAAGGGCACTGTAGGGTAGATCCCTCTGAGACTCAAAGGATATTCCCCAGCGTCACCGAAGGAAAAGAAGTGGCACTGTGCTTCTTCTGTGCCTGGTTGCGTCTGCACAGTCACGTTCAGTTAGGCCATGTTAGTCTGGAGTGAAATGTAACTATCTACCCTAAGAGGTTTTGGCAGTTTGGTTTTTTTGATGCATTGCATTCGGCGGTTGAGGGGCCATAACCTTCTAAGGGCTCGGCGTGTTTTTGGGTTCGGGGGCTCAAGGGATTCAGAGCATGGGTTTGGAGAGTTTTGACGGTGTTTGGGGTTATACGGTTAAGGGGCCCTCAAAGCCCCAAAGCCCGAATCGCCAAAAAGCCCTCAAACCCTGAACCCCGAGAGTCCTTAAACCCCAAACCGTGACATCCACAAGCCCGAAACTCCCTCAACCCCTAAACCCTAAAAGCCTTATAACCCGAAACCCTAAACCTTAAACCCTAAACCCCGAACTCCCAACCAGATCAGCAGAGGTTCACCGGCGCGCTCTCCAAAGGCATCGCCGAGGTCACAGCCAGGCGTACAGGAGCCGTGCCTGAAGTTAGGGTTTAGGGTTTAGGGTTTAGGGTTTAGGGTTTGGGGTTTGGGGTTTAGGGTTTAGGGTTTAGGGCGAAGGGTTTCGGGTTTAGGAATGGAGAATATCGGGTTTCGGGGCTGGGTTGGATCTTTCCAGGACCGTTATGAGGGCAGTACAAAACCTTCTCTAGGCCTCCTTTTGCCCTGGATGACTCCCTTCTCTAGAGAATAGCGTCCCTGTCACCAAAGCTCCCTTACACCCCTGTGATTAGGGCTTCATTAGGACGATAGGTTTCCGAAGTGTTAGGAGTTTTGGGGCTGCGGGGCTTTAAGCTCCAAACCTAAACCCCTAACCCGAAACCATCTTAAACCCTCTTAACCCTACACTCAACACCCTAAACCCCTAAAAACCAAAGCCTAACCGTGCGGATTTTTCACCACAACCCGCACATCTCCAAGGGAAGCCCTCAGGCCTTGAAAGCCCTCTCTGCCATTGCCCAAAACCCAGAATCCGCAACCCCTAAACCCCTACAAGGGTTTAGGGTTTAGGGTTTGGGGTTTAGGGTTGGGGTTTCTGTGTTTAAGAACGTTTGTAATGGCTTTCGTCGCGGGTATTTTGCATGCAAACACTGCCAAGGCCACAAGTCCGTTCGCGGTCGGCGATATCGACGGTCCGGAGAGCGAAGAACTTCCAGAAATTAAGCCGGGGACTCTGTTCTCCCCGTGTTCTTCTGGAAAAAGGGGGACGGGGGGGGTGGGGGTATTTTGAGTTAGGGATTAGATTTCAGGGTGTAGGGTCTTAGGGTTCAGGACTTCTTGGGTTTCGAGTTTAGGGCTTCTTGGGAAGGTTGAGTGGCACAGGGCACTTGGATGAAGGGCTTCGGGGGGACCTAAACCCTAAACCCTGAACCCTGAAAACCCTGAAAACCCAAAAAACCCTAAAAAACCCTAAAAAACCCTAAAAACCCTAAAAACCCAAAAAAACCCAAGAACCCAAAAAACCCTAAAAACCCTAAAACCCTAAAAACCCCAAAAACCCTAAAAACCCTAAACTTCATCCTGAGGGGCTGTTCGAGGGCCTCTTGCGGCTTGGGGTCTCGGGTTTCTTAGGGTTTGTTAGGTTTTGTTGTGGTGTTTTGTTTTTCGGGTTATAGGGTTTATAGGGTTTATAGGGTTTATAGGGTTTATGGGGTTTATGGGGTTTATAGGGTTTATGGTGTTTATAGTGTTTATAGGGTTTATAGGGTTTATAGGGTTTATAGGGTTTATAGGGGTTATAGGGTTTATGGGGTTTATAGGGTTGGGGGTTTATGGGGTTTATGGGGTTTATAGGGTTCAGGATGTTAGGGGTACAGCTATCCGAGAGAACCTCACGCATCAGCCGTTTCACCCCCGCAGAAGGCCAACTGACGACTGATGTCTCTTAGGCGATTTCAAGTATTCTTCACAACTTGGACGGGCTAAACCCTAATCCCTAACTAGACCTTATACAGTACAACCTAAACCTTAAACCCTAAGCCGTACGAACGCTAAGCCGCCAACGCAAAAGCCTGAACCCCAATTCTCACTCTCCCTCCTGTCGTTCTCCCCGCCAGGGTTTTCATGTAGGGTTTTTGATGGGCATGGTTAGGATTTCTTAATGGGTTCTAGGGTTTATCGGGTGTAGGGTTGAGGGCTTGAGATGTAGGGCTTACAGTTTAGGGATAGAGGTATCAAGTTCAGTGCTCTTGGGCTCTACTGTTTTGTTTGGGGGGCGTGGGGGGAGGGAGGGGGCCGATTTCGGGGCTCATGTTTTTTCTTTTCGAAAAGTTGGTTTGGGGCGCCGAGTTTGGGTGCTGAACGGTAGCGTTGCCTGAACTCGTCAGGCGAATATCCAGCTGCTTGAAGAATGCGAAGGCGAAGGAGTCAGAAAAGAACAGGTGTGCCGGGGGGGGGTTGGGGGGGGGGGTTGGGGTTTAATTCGGGTTTAGGGTTTAGGGTTCAGGGTTTAGGGAGGAGGTCGGTAGATGGGGTACTGAACTTGGAGGAAGGCAAAACTGTAGCCTACTCCCTTGAAGCCCTACGCTGCCAATCCTAAACAATTCACCGTTGAGTTGGAGGGAGCGGGGGATTTTAGGCGTTTGGGTGACGGCCTCAAGATGTTTCACTGGCTTAGGGTCGTGATCTAAACGCCCGATCTTTGGGTTCAGGGATCTACTGGTTTAGGGTTTAGGGTTTAGGGTTTAGGGTAGGGTTTAGGATCCTAACGCTGAGACCTGGGGCAAAGACCCTCACTCAGAAGCCCGATGATCCTCCATGCCAAGTGTCACCAAAGCTGCACCCTAAAGTGATGGGTTTTCGGTTTTGTGCTTAGGTTCCAGGGTGTGTGGTCGTATAAGGGAGTAGTCTTATAACAGGGCAGGGGTACTTTGTCTCAACTACTGGCTCTTAAACTTCTTCAAGATTCCCAAGGTACCTTGGACCCCCCCCCCCCCCCCCCGGCCCTCTCTCGCTAAGGCACCTTGTGACATGACTCTGAACTCTTGCGTGTTTTTGGGTTTAGGGTTTAAGGGTTTAGGGTTTATGGTTTAGGGTTTAGGGCTTTAGCGAAGTACTTCTGATTCTTATGATGATCGGTTTTGGCCGTGATGATGCGTGTACTTTGGGGGTCTAGCCCCCAAAGCACCAAAGCCGCCAGGAAGGGCCGCCAGGATTCCCGGGGCGTCACTATAGATGGAAAGCCCGGGACTTGTTAGTTTAGGGTTGAGGGTTTAGGGTTGAGGGTTAGGGTTTAGGGTTGAGGGTTGAGGGTTGAGGGTTGAGGGTTCTTACGAGTTCCGAGGTATGAGTTTGGCTATATACCCCTGCTGAGAACCAGTAATCTTGAAGTTTTGCGTTCATTCACGGGGGTCCCCAAACCTCACAGCCCCCCCCACCCCCCCAATGACCGGGGAATATTTGGGCCTCCTTTCTTGTGACGAGGAACCCTAAACCCTAAACCCTAAACCCTAAACCCTAAACCCTAAACCCTAAACCCTAAACCCTAAACCCTAAACCCTAAACCGTTTGGGGCAATGCATGAGCTCAGGGTTTCGGGTTTGGGGTTGACTGGAGTCCCAACATTCTTCGGGCTTAGGTTCCCTTTTTGAGCCCCTTTAAGCCGAGAAGGGTGCCCTTTACATTCCTAGGCTAGGGTTTAGGGTGTAGGGTTTAGGGTTTAGGGTTTAGGGTTTAGGGTTTAGGGTTTAGGGTTTAGGGTTTAGGGTCTAGCTCATTTGGAGCTTAACTTGCTGTGTGCAATCGCGGGGGCTGAGGCTTACAATCCCCCCACCACCATGGAGGGCGACTTCCAGGGCGACGAGTGCTGGTATGGCTGGCGGCTGAAGGCGCCACTGGATCCCATCGAGAAGTTCCGGGCATTCAAAGAATCCAACGACTTCCTGACCAAGCTCAGCCACAGGCTTGGCGACGCCGCCTGCGGGATTGGCGCCCAGACACGCAAACCAACAAAGAGGTGGCCACCTGCATTGTTCAGCACTTGCTGCGCTGCCGATGGCGACCGGCGAGTCTGATGAGGCGTTGCTTCCAAACACGTCCGCTTACAATGTGAAGGGATCCGGCTTGCTGCTACTCAGAGGCTATACTCTGGACATAGCCGCCTAATTCCCCAGTAAGTGAAGCCCTGAACCCTCAACCCTAAACCCCATGAACCTCCAGCTACCCTAAATGCTGAAACCCTAAACCTTTCAGCCTTAACCCTAAACCCTACCCGTGCTACTTTATCACCCTACTTCCAAGATCCCATGAAGCTCCAGCTACCCTAAACCCTAAACCCTACACCCTAAACCCTAAATCCTAAACCCTGAACCCTAAAACCCTAAACCCTAAACCCTAAACCCTAAACCCTAAACCCTAAACCCTAAACCCTAAACCCTAAACCCTAAACCCTAAACCCTAAACCCTAAACCCTAAACCCTAAACCCTAAACCCGACCACGAGGTCAAGGATGCACAAGGTGAGCTATGCCGACGATGTTTCTGACAAGCCGCTCCAAGAGGTGCAAGAGGCGGGGGTTTAGGGCTTAGGGCAGTTTAGGGCAGTTTAGGGTGTTCAGGGTTTAGGGTTTAGGGTTTAGGGTTTAGGGTTTAGGGTAGCTGGAGGTGCATCGGACCTGGCAAGTAGGGTTCTAAAGTAGTCTAAGTACGGCTCTAACCAGATTACCCTACTGGTAACCCTGGTTCTAGGTAATGACCCACGAACCTCCAAGTACGCTTAAGGGTGCCCCAAAACTCCAGACTCTAGACCCTGAACTCTGCAAGCCATGTAAATCCCACGACCATCTGTTCGCTGCGTAACCTTGGCGGGCCGATTCTCAGGGCAAGTCTGTTCAGCCTGGTAGTGGACACAGTTTTGTTTTCTTGCAGCGGGGGAGACTTGGGTTGAGGCTTTGGGTTTAGGGTTAGGGCCAGGGTTAATTACTAGGGTTAGGGTTTAGGGCTTAGGGCCTAGGTTGCGGGGTTCAGGGTTTCAGGATCACTACGGCCTGAGGAAAGCAAGGGTTTCGAGGCCATTGAGAACATTATTCGCTCACCCTGAATGCTGGAAAGCTCCACTCAAACTCGGGACACAGCCTTGATGGAGTAGTTTTTCCCTAGACCCTAGACCCTTAGACCCTAGACCCTAAGCTTTTCTTTGCTTTGCAAATCCGGGGTTTTGGGGGGAAGTTGTGCTTTAGGTGTTAGGCCGCAGCCCAGGAGCTGTTACGGTTTCAGGCTTTTGGGGTTCCCGGGTTCCAGAGTTCGAGGGTTCGACAGCCCAGGGTGTAGGATTTAGGGTGTGGGGTTTGGGGTTTGGGGTTTAGGTTTGAGGGTTTAGGGGTTAGGGTTTTGGAGCTTCCTGTGCTCTGGGAGGTAGAGGCCTTCAAGTCTCGCTCAGGCGCGCTGGCCAGTAATTCCCTATAACCCTACTTGGAGGTTCATGGCACTTCTTAAACAATTATAACTGTACTTAAAACCCACTCATAGGCCCCTTAAGTGCCCTAATATGGCGGTAAGTACAGTTGTAAGTACAGTTCTAGTTGGTTAAAGGTACCATGGACCTCCAAGTAGAGCCCACAACACCATGAACCCCCCCCTATAGCCCCTAAATCAAAACTCAACGAATCCCCCCCCCCCCCCCCCCCCCACCAAACCCTCAACCCATTTCCTAAACCCTAAGCCCTAACCCTAAGCCCTAAACATCTCCAGTGACGATGTTGCTCACGGTTTCAGCTTGCTTTTTCTGGGGGGTTCAGGGTCTGATTAGGTGGACGGGAGGTGGTTTCCAGGACAGCTTCTGTCGGGGTTACCTAGACACATATGATTTTATTTATTTATTATTTATTGATTTTTATTTATAAAGTGTATATGATGTGAACTTATATAGAAGGAGTATATGTGTGTGTGTGTGTGCATATATCTATATATATATATATAGATCTATTTATATACATATATATATATATACATATACATATATGTATATTAGTATTTAGAGATGCAAGGAGTACACAGGCTTCTATCAGGCGTTCCGCAGAGGAACTCCTCTCCCGAAACCCGTCCTCATCTCCAGCATGCTCCGTAGGCTGGGAGAGCCTTGGCGGGGAGTAAAGAAAGAGCCGCAGAGAGAGAGAGAGAGAGAGAGAGAAACAGGGTTATTGGTTTACTGTAGGGTTTAGGGTTTAGGGTTTAGGGTTTAGGGTTTAGGGTTTAGGGTTTAGGGTTTAGGGTTTAGGGTTTAGGGTTTAGGGTTTAGGGTTTAGTCAGAGTTTAGTGGGTTTGAGACCCCTTGGTCTCAAGGTTGTAAAAGGGCTGCGCCCAAATCACCGACCCGCCTTTCCTCCCCTCCCCTCCCTTCCCATCCCACGAATCCTTGAAAGTCTCTCCTTCTCTCCTTTTGTCCCTCTTTTTGCCTCCCTCCTCTGTCTCTTCACTCTCTCTCTCTCCCTCTCTCTCTGTCTGCCTCGCTGGCTCTCTCTCTCTCTCTCTGTCTCTCTCTCGCGCTCGGTATCGGTTCAGGGACTTTGGGAGCTTGTGTCTGCCACAACTGAACCAACGGCCCTAAACTCCTAAACTCCTAAACTCCTAAACCCTAAACCCTAAACCCTAAACCCTAAACCCTAAACCCTTTTCGCCTCATGCTTTGCCAAGGCTGCTGCGGCATCATGTGAGCGGATAAATTTGCGGCTTTTCTGCACCCTGGCTTCTTCAGCCTAAACGGGTTTAGGGTTTAGGGTTTAGGGTTTAGGGTTTCGGGTTTACACCCTACAGCCAGGGATCTGCGAGGTTTGAGGGGCATTGAGGCTTTTGCCCTGATTCGGAGCCTCCAAATCCCTGGAGCTTAGGCAACTGTGATTTGGGGGTTCCCAAAATCAGGGTACCCCGAATATATCCCAAAGTACTAGAATCCTTATTCTAGGAAGCCTCCCCAAAGGGTACCCATCAGGAGATGGATGGTAGGCCACAGTGATCCAACTTGCATTCTCTGAGGCTCTTCCTCCTCATGGCGTGGAATCTGAGGCTTTCTGCCCCACTGCGCCACGCCGCAAGACAATCTATCTTCAAGCCGATTAGACTTGCTAAAGCAGTGCAAAACTTCGAAACATCAAACTCATTTTCGGTAACCCCACCAGACGTGTCGTTAGACGTTAGGGTTTAGGGTGTGGTGTTTACGCTTCAGGCAGTAGGGTTTAGTAGATTCAGGCCCGTGAGGGGTTTAACAGTTGAGGAGTTCAGAAGGTAGGTTTTAAACCCTACTTAAACTTTAAGCCTCAAACCGTGTATACAAATCATTCTCAAACCGATTGGAAAAGTCAGGACATGCCAACTTTTTGACTTTGGGCTACCTAAACTCTCTGCTCCAAACTCCAAGGGTTTGGATTTACCGTTTAGGGCTTCCGCGTGGAAGCGACACCAAGGGCTGTTCATGGCGGTCGAACGGTTTGGGCTCCAGGGTTTTGGGTGGTTCATTTGGAGGTTCATGAGTAGTTATGGTTATAACCTACACCCCTAAACCCTAATTTCTAAACCCCAAACCCCAAACCCCAAACCCTAAACCTTGAACCCTAAGCCCTAAACCCTAAACCCCAAACCCTAAACCCTAAACCCTAAATCCTAAACCCCAAACCCTACTTCTAAGTACCCATGAACATTCAAGTAGGGCCCAGCTCCAGATGCAGTCGGAATCGGCGGTGTGGCTGCCTGCAGGGGATGTCTGCAAATGTCGGCGGGGACGTTTCGAGGCAGGGGAACAAAGAGCATTGCTGGACCTAAGCCCAAGCAGGAGCAGGAATCCCTCTTATATCCCTAAACCCTAAACCCTAAACCCTTGTAAGGGGGCTTTAGGGCATTGGGCTCAAACACTCAGAGGTCTCTAGCGGCTGTTGGGCTTCCCCGTGGCTCGGAGTTTAGCCACCGGGGCACTTCCCCACAATAGGGGTCCCCCTTATATACCCGCCCGCAACCCAAAACAAACTTCCATATAAATGTATGGCATGTACTTTCCCTTGGGCTTGCTGATGGCAAAATTATGAAACAAACGCATGACATCATTCCAGGCCTCACTTCATGCAGAGCACCTGCCTGCGTCCCACGAGCTATTCAGTCCGTCTTCGTCTCACCCACACGTCTTGAGTTTACGACGAAGCGCAGCATGGGTCAGCGTGCCATCTAAGCCCTAAACCCTCTACGCCCGAAGAATTTATGTCTATAGGGATCGGAATAAGATGTTATAATCGTATTACCCTTTGGCCCCTTTTAATAAATATATTTTAATAACAACCCACAACCCTATTCCAAGTTTAAGGCTCTTATATGCATACATGTATATATGTATATATGTATATATGTGTATATGTATAGATGTATAGATGTATAGATGTATACATGTATACGTGTATATATGTAATGCAATGAAAGGAATGTAATGTAATGTAATGTAATGCAATGTAATGAAATGTAATGTAATGCATGTATGTATGCATGCATGTATGTATGTATGTATGCATGCATGTATGTATGTATATGTGTATATGTGTATATATGTATGTACATATATGTATACGTATGCATTGCATACGTATACATATATTCACATACATACATGTATGTATACATATACACATATATAATAGAAACATATATATATATATATGTATAAGTATAAATATGGCATAAAAATCATTTTATTACTACAAAGACTATAAACATAAATTGTTAAAATAGAAATAAAATTGACAAATATACATAAATAACTAAATACATAAATCAATAGCTAAATAAAGAAATATATTTATATATACATATATGGTTATATATATATATATATATATATATATAATCGCCAAACGCCGTGGCAAACGCGCGCGACTGGCCGAAGAGCGCCTTCGCGAGCATCGGTGCCTATTTGCCAGAGCCCACGAGGTCCTCCCTAAACCCTAAACCCTGAACCCTAAACCCTAAACCCTAAACCCTAAACCCTAAACCCTAAACCCTAAACTCTAACCCTAAACCCTAAACCCTAAACCCTAAACCCTAGCCCTAAACCCTAAACCCTAAACCCTTAACCCTGTTGTCCACCGAGCACAACATACGGCCGAGGGCTCTTCGGAATTTAAGTGAACCACCCAGCGTACCCTAATTAAGCCCGAGGTTCAGGGTTTAGGGTTTAGGGCCCTTACACACAATTGAGAAATATCGCCTTCCTTTATTCCTTGTATCATCTCCACGGGATATTCATACATTGCTTCCCTTTCAAGGGGCTGTTTTCCTGATCAAGCGCGGAGCTGGAGCACTCCGTGACAGTACCACCCCTCCCCCCCCTCCCCCGCACCTTCCGAGAACCCTAGGAGACCGAGAGAGGCCTTGGTGAACTACAAAAACCCGCAACCCTAAACCCT
Source organism: Symbiodinium natans (assembly GCA_905221605.1). Taxonomy (NCBI): domain Eukaryota; class Dinophyceae; order Suessiales; family Symbiodiniaceae; genus Symbiodinium; species Symbiodinium natans. Next base: position 560,990 of record CAJNDS010001968.1, read on the forward strand.
AAACCCTAAACCCTAGCCCTAAACCCTAAACAAGGAAGCCCCCTAAACCCTGGCCCCCGGGAGACGAGAGGCCGGAATAGTTGCCAATATTTTTGCCAACAACAAAAGTTCCCTGTGCCAAAACATCCTCTCTAAGTCGAAGGGTAGATACATGGTGCCTTAGTATGGTCTCTTACCTTCTTTATATGGTTCGTATAGAAGTGGTAGAAAAGGAACCCTAAGACTAAGAATCAGGCCATCAACCTTAAACCCCCGAAACTCCTTGAGGCCTCATTCAAAACGACTGTAAGCCCTAAACCCCTAACCCTAATTGAAGCCTTATAAGCCCTGAGCCCTAATTCTAGACCTATATGAAATAGGGTTTATACGCATTACTGGTATTGGTGAGAGTACTTGGGTTTCCTGGAAATATTGGTGAGTGTACGTACTTGGGTGTGACTTTGGGGATACTAGCAAACAAACCTTATCGCCTAAACCTCCCAAACCCTAGTCAAGACCTGATGACCCAAACCCCCCTACACGACCTCTTACCTTGTAAACCCTAAATACGCCTACAGATCATGCCCTGATCTCACTTATCATAAGTAAGGTACCTTAAAACCGAAAACCTAAACCAGTAGTAGGCCCATATGAAAACGATATTGGGGTCCTATTTATACGGGGATCGTACTATGTGGGGAAAGGTTCTATAATAGGGGTGCCTGATTATCGTAAACCCTAAACCCTAAACCCGAAATCCTTAGTATGCCCATAGATCATGCAGGACTCAGTGGGGGCAGGTTCCCCCTCGTCCCCGGCAAACAGCCGGCGGGACACCAATCGGACCACGAATCGAAGTCGGGTTTCAGGGTTTACGGCGTATAAAGGAGGGTTTAGGGTTTGGGGTTTAGGGTTTAGGGTTTAGGGCTAGGGTCTAGGGTCTAGGGTCTAGGGTCTAGGGTCTAGGGTCTAGGGTCTAGGGTTTAGGGTTTAGGGTTTAGGGCTTAGGGCTTAGGGTTTAGGGTTTAGGGTTTAGGGTTTAGTGGCTGGGGGTTTGGGGTTTCGGGTTTATGTGTTAGAGCCTGGGATGTAGCTGTTATGGCTTAAGGTGTAGAGTTCAGGCTTTACGATCTAGAGCTTGTAGGTTTGGGGTTTAGGGCTTTATTTAGGCTTTAGAGCTTGCCAGTCCAGGGTCCAAATGCCCTAAACCCTAAACCCTAAACCCTAAACCCTAAAGCCTAAACCCTAAACCCTAAACCCTAAACCCTAGGTGAGTCATCGTGCGGGTCAGACGATGGTCTTCAATTGCGCAGTCGTGTTTGAAGGTTTAGGCTTTGGGGTTAAGGGCTTCAAAGGTGGCTAGTAGGGCTTAAAGGTGCTTAGGGTTTAGGGTTTAGGCTTTAGGGTTTAGGGCTTTAAAGAGGGTTAGTAGGGTGTAAAGGTGGTTAGGGTTCAGCGTTTAGGGTTTAGGGTTTGGGGTTTAGGGTTTAGGGTTCAGGGCTTTATAGGTGGCTAGTAGGGCTGAACTGTGCTAAGGGTTTAGGGTTCGGTGTTCTTGGGTTTAGGGCTTTGGGTGCATCCTAATCTCAGCTCTCTACCTTAGGAACAAATGCGTTGAGGGCTATGTGCACATGAGGCGCCAGGGTTTGCGAGGGGTTAGGGTGCAGGGTCGCTGGTTTTAAGGCTTCTTGTGGTCGACCTGCAACAAGCCAGCGCGCGGCATGGCATAGAATGGGGAGACCGCAAAATTGCGGCTCTCCGTGGCAAGCGAAGCGTTTACAGTGGGACATCGCGGATCAAAATGCACGCGCCGTCGAATCTAACCGGTGCACATCCGAAGCCCAGGCCACTGAACCCTAAACCCTAAACCCGAGACCCTAAACCCCGAGAAGCGCTGTAGAAGAGGTCCTACGACTCGACATGTCTAGCCTTAGGGTGGTTGGCTTGGGGCGGGTGTGCGAGCGGCTTGGGGTCTAGGGTTTAGGGTTTAGGGTTTCGGGCTTTTGGGCTCCCTTAGCTTTCAGCAGCGCATATTCTCATCTTAGGGTTTAAGTTTAGGGTTAAGGGTAGTTTAGGGTTTAACGTTTGAGCGTTTAGGGTTTACAGGGTTTAGGGCTTCCTTCATCAGTGTGTTTTCTTGCGGGGGAGGCGATCGAAATAGTAGGGCCTTTTTTGGTAGGTATCCATCAGAATACATGAACAGACCCAAAGAGGACCGCTTCTGAGCAACCGCGTCCTAAGCATGTGTAATTTGAATGTGTACTTGCGCGGTTTATGGTTTAGAGCTTAAGGGAACTTGCCAGCATCACGCGGCCCTTTCACGGTCTCCTGCAAAGGGCCCTCCCCCCACCCTCCCCACCCTCCTCCACCGAACTTTCTGCATCCCCAAACCAAAGATCTGGACCCTAACTCTACACCTTGCGGCACTGCTGGTACTGCTCTAAGGGCTAGTTTCATGGGCCCTTCATGTGGTCCTTTACCCTTTTTGAAGGTTTCTGATATATGGGTTGGGTTGTTTGGGGTGCATAAGGGCTTTTTAAGGGCTCACCTTGTAAGGGCCCGTAATAAAGGACCATGAAACCACCCTTAGAACTGCGGTGAGGCGACTGGACCACCACACAGACGCCGAAGAACTCTGTGCTGAGGGCCAAGTGTACCTGCAAACCCCCAAGACCCGCTTCACAAGGGCTTACTTAGTAGGGTTTAGGGTTTAGGGTTTAGGGTTTAGGGTTTAGGGTTGTGGGTTTAGGGTATAAGGTTTAGGGTTTAGGGTTCAGGCCACCCTTACCCATTCTTGGAGGTTCATGGGCACTTATAAGTAGGGCTCGAAGTGGGGTAACTGTAGGGTAAGTATAACCCTACTTATAAGTACCCCGACACATCCAAGTAGTGTGCCTTGTTATGGCTACTCTTGGGCTATGCAGCTATGCAGAGAGCTGCTCAGGGTTCCCTCAAGAGCGGGTTCGGTACCCAATGCAAGAAACGATGCGGGCACCCTTTGTTTGTCCCTAGTTGCACCCTAAACCCCAAACCCCAAACCCTAAACCCTGGTTGCAGTAAGGGTCTCGTAAAGGGACCTCGGGGGGGGGGGGGGGGGGGCAGGGGTTTGGGGCAGTCAATGGCTGCAGGGAATGACGAGATGACGGGTTTAGGAGCTGTTAGGTTTAGGGTTTAGGGTTCAGGTTTTTGAGTTTAGGGTTTAGGGTTTGGAGTTTCGGGTTTGGGGTTTAGAGTTAAGGGTCAGGGTGGTTTAGGGTTTCGGGTTTGGGGTTTAGGGTAAGGACGGTTTAGGGAGCAACCCCCATTTTGGGGAAACGACTATGTACAATTTTCACTCACAACCCACGACCCCGACACCTGCACACCCTAAGAACATCGGTCAAGGAATTTGAGCTTGCTCCTCGAAGAGGACCGAGTGTGTCACGAAATCGGAGATCCAAGGTGTCTTGCTGGGGTTTGATGTTCCAGACCCTAAACCCTCAACCCTAAACCCTAAACCCTAAGCCCTAAACCCTAAACCCTAAACCCTTTTGTATAGGGTCCATGTTTTAGGCCTTCAAGTTCCGAGAGTCCAGCCCAATAGCCGTTCGTCAAGAAATGCACCTTGAACTACATAGTGCAGGGTTTAGGGTTTAGGGTTTAGGGTCTAGGGTTTAGGGTTTAGGGTTTAGGGTTTAGGGTTTAGGGTTTAGGGTCCCTACTATGCCTTGGGTGCACTTTCTCTGAAATCCCAGCTACTTGGCTTCTCCGGCAAGTCATCTTCTGAAGGAAGGGCCAGAAAAAGTCTCTGAGCAGCGCACAGGCACCGCCCCTGTCCCTAACCCAAAGGCCCTGATCCCTCATCCCAACCAGGTCCGGTACTCACTTATAAGGGGGTTGCCGAAAAAAGGGGTGCCCCTTTTTGGGGCTTCCGTTTAATCGGGATTCGATTCTATTTGTGCTATAAATTCGGGGTACCCCTTTCTGGGAAATACCCATAAAGTCCAGGATTCAGCATTGACAGACGGCAGGCGCAATGTACAGCAGAATTGGGCCTTCAGGGTTCCGGGAGCTCTGAGTTCCAATGCTCTCGGAACCCTCGACCCTAAACCCTAAACCCTAAACCCTAAACCCTAAACCCCTACAAAGCCCCAAGCTCGAAGCCCGAAGCCCCAAGCGCTATGCCCTAAGCCCTAAGCCCTAAGCCCTAAGCCTCTAAGCCTAAAGCCCGAAGCCCTAAAACCTGGGCGCGAACATGGGCTCAGCTGGGTACCCCGCTTGTGGAGGGGACTGGGCGTCTCCTTTAGGCTTATAAGTAGCCCTAAAGCAGGTTATAAGGGGGTTTCCGAAATAGGTGTCGGCTTTAGGGTTTAGGGTTTTGGGTTTAGGGTTTAGGGTTTAGGGGTCCCTTTTCGCGGATTTCTATTCTACTTGGGGTATATACCCATGTCCACTCACGATCGTCTTCAGGATGGTTCTACGGCCCAAGTTAGACGATCGTCGCTTTCTCCCGCCCCCCCCTCCCCCACGTCACGCGTCACGTGGGCAGCCTGCTACTCGGCGACTCCAATATCCCTCGTTGGGCTTACGAACCCCTAAACCCTAAACCCTAACCCTAAACCCTACACCCTAAACCCTAAACCCTAAACCCTAAACCCTTCAAACGCTAAGCCCGGAATGGCAGCAGGGTGCCGGGCCTCCTGATAAAGTGTGTAAGTGCACCCAGCTGTTCCTAGAAAAATAAGAAACTACACAGAGAAGTACATGAATGCATACATATGTAAACAATGAATGAATAAATAAATAAATAGACTTTAATCAAATAGATAAATATAAAGATGAATGTAAATAAATAAATATATATATATATGTATACACATTCTACATAAGCAAAACTCAAGCAAGCCCTTGTCCCTCTAAACCCCAACCTCTTCCCTTAGGCAGCATGAAATCGATTCATTTGCCGCCCCTCGCCGCTTGGCTCAGCGTGCAAGCCGGACTCATTCAGGGGCCGTCCAGCGTCATGGCGACGGCGCGGTACCCAGACCCTAAACACTCAAACCTAAACTCGGAACCCGAAACCCGAAACCCTAGACCCTAAACCCTAAACCCTAAACCCTAAACCCTAAACCCTAGCGGAGAGAGCAGACCGAGCTCGTCTACATGGTTGGTTGAGGAGGGAGGTTGCGTCTGAGTTTCACCTCTCGAGGGCGGGTGCGCAAGAAAGCTATAGCTACTTTGGGTTTAGGGTTTAGGGTTTAGGGTTTAGGATTTAGGGTTTCAAGGTTCAACGCTTTGTGGGGTGTCGTCTCTCTTTTGTTTGCTTTTGTGCGCCTGCGTGTGCGCAACCAGAGATGTACCACTAGTGGCCTCGGGCCAAGTTCCCATCCCTCATGTCAGAAGCAGGGTGATGGTACACATTTCAGAAGCGCTGAACATTAGTGGAAACTTGATTGTAACCCCCCTAAACTGAACCCTAAACCCTGAACCCTAAACCCTAAACCCTCAAAAGGCCTAAACCCTGAACCCTAAACCCTAAACCCTAAACCCTTAAAAGGCAACAGGCTGAGTTGGCTTTCCAGCAGGGACCTCTTGTGCAATGGGCCTCTAGTCCAGCCATTGAAAGGACCTTTATGAAGGCCCCC
>CAJNDS010001968.1:569092-579092 GCA_905221605.1 Symbiodinium natans
CACTATTCTAGTTATTCAGGCCCCTATATTGACCCCTGCAGAGATACTTACCAGCGCGAGGTCTCCAGAGGAGAGCATCCGACTTCCCACGGACATCGAGCGCCCACCGCTCAGCGCCAGCCCACCAGGGCCCACAGCAATGATCCTCCAGAAGTTCTTGTTTTTAGGGTTAGGGTTTAGAGGTTTAGTTTTTTTTTGTGGGGGGGAGCGGAGTAGGGTCCAGCTTGAGGTTAAATAGGCTTTTTGGGGGTGGTTTTGCGGACAAGGCTTAGGGTTTTGGGCTTTGGTATACGTAGAAGGGCTTCAAGTGCTTCTGTGTAGTGACTTTGGGGTGCACGTGTGCACTAATGATTGGGGCGCGAGACCGTGAACCAAAGGCGGACTAAACCTCAAGCCTCAAACCCTAAACCCTAAACCCTTAGAGGGTTTGTGGTTCAACACGAACAGCGTATAGAGTTAGGGGGGGCTGTTTTTCAGGGCTTATGGGATCTTGCCTGTGCCCCTAAACCCGAAACCCTAAACCCTGAACCCTAAAGCCTAAACACTAAACCCTAAACCCCAAAGCCTAAACCCTAAACCCTAAGCCCTAAACCCGAAACCCGAAACCCTAAACCCTAAACCCCAAACCCCAAACCCTGGCACGGTATAAACCACCCGAAGATGCCGGCGTCCTTGACCCCCAACCCGACCTCCTCCTCACAGCTCCAACCTAAGAAAAAATCAACATACCCCTTAGGGCATACCCCTCAAAATAAATTAAGGTGTCGGGTAACATCCTCCCTTAGACTCCCTTATATTATCCTTTCACATAGGTTATATAAAGGGGGTATGGGTTTGGGGTATGGTGAATGAATGCTTCTTAGATCCAACAGCTGCCCAAACCTGCAAAGTCAATCCTTCGACAAAGCCGGGAAAAGCTGGGTTTAGGGTTTAGGGTTTAGGGTTTAGGGTTTAGGGTTTAGGGTTTAGGGTTTAGGGTTTAGGGTTTAGGCTTTGGGGTTTGGGGTTTAGGGCTTAGGGTGCACAATTTCTGCGAATGGCTGCAGCACCTGCTGTCACAATCTCGGACATGGCTCTTTGTCGCAGCCTGGATTTTGCCATGCTTTCTGCTGCCGTATTTCCCCGGCCCTGCTGCTTCGATTGAAGGATTGGGACTTTCCGAACCGCAGGATGTACTTCGGACCATTCAAAAGGGGGCGCCCGGAACATGGAAGCTAGGCACTTTCTTAGCCTGACCGATTGGGGGGGGGGGCCCATACTTCAGAACCCTTTGAAGAAGGCAAGGGACCTCGTCAAGAGACAATGTAACTTCCCTTTGCAATTTCCCTCAACCCTAAACCCTAAACCCTAATCCCTCAACCCTAAACCTTAAACCCTAAACCCTAAACCCTAGCGCTAAACTCTAAACCCTCAAGCCTAAACCCCAGCCCTAAACCCTAAGCCCCTCCCAGATTTAGGGGTTGGCGTCTGCGAGGTGATCGCCTCGGTGGGGCCCCTTCGCGGTTCTATCACTACCCTGTCGGATGCCCAGCGTTTAGGGTTTAGGGTCTAGGGTTGGGGGTGGGCTCGACTCTACCATCATTTACTATGGGATTTGCGCTGCCCACCGTGGGCCCTCCGCTACAGCTCCGTTACAGCACCTGCTACAGTTCCGTTACAGCTCCGTTGCACCTCCGTTACAGCTTCCACTGGAGCTCCGGCACAGCTCCGTTGCACCTCCGCTACATCTCCGGTACAGCTTCCGATACAGTTCCGCTGCAGCTCCGTTACAGCTCCGATGCACCTCCGTTACAGCTCCGTTACAGCTCCCTTGCTCCTCCGTTACAGCTCTTTTACAGCTTGCGTTACAGCTCCGTTACAGCTCCGTTGCACCTCCGTTACAGCTCCGTTGCGGCTTCCGTTACAGCTTCCGGTACAGCTCCGTTACAGCTCCATTACTGCTCCATTACAGCTCCATTACAGCTCCGATGCACCCCCGCTACAGCTCCGTTGCAGCTTCCGTTAAAGCTCAGTTTTACAGCTCCGTTACAGCTCCGACGCACCTGCGTTACAGCTCCGCTATAGCTCCCTTTGCAGCTCAGTTGTACAGCTCCGTTACAGTTCCGCTACAGGTCCGTTATCAAGTTGCTGCTTCTGCTACGGCTCCGTTACAGCTTCCGTTACAGCATCGCTACAGCCGGTAGCGCTCCGTTGCAGCCTTCCGATACGGCTCCGTTACAGCTCCGTGACAAATCCGTTACAGCTCCGCTCCTTTCCGTTACAGTTTCCGTTACAAGCCCCGTTCCCGGCGAGCATTTCTGTCATAGTAGAGGCCTGCAAATGATGGTAGAGCCCCGCCCCAAGTCTAGGGTTTAGGGTTTCGGGTTTCGGGTTTCGGGCGTTTGGGGGGCGGTTTGTGGTTTAGGGCTTGGGGATTAGGGTTGGGCTTAGGGTTCGTGGTGCGCCTGCGCACCCCCTCAAGCGTAGCGCCCCCTTCTTAAGCCAAAATGCTTTCAACCTCACCCCAAGCCTGAAAAAACGCACCTTGATACCCGAAACCGTAAACCCTAAACCCTAAACCCTAAACCAACGTCGACCATGAACCCTTCGGCCGGCCTAACCTCCAGGGCACCCCTCTAAATCGTACAGGGCCACACAAGCCCTGAGTGCTAGTTCCTCCCCTTTGGAACAAACAAAAGCCAGGACCCAGAGCCTTTAGGGAAAAGGTTAGGGTTTAGGGTTTAGGGTTTAGGGCTTGGGGCTAAGGGTTTAGGGTTTAGGGTTTGAGGTTTAGGGTTTAGGGTTTAGGGTTTAGGGTTTAGGGTTTAGGGTTTAGGGTTTAGGGTTTAGGGTTTAGGGTTTAGGGTAGCCCTTATTCCTTGCTGGAGGGTTTAGGGTTGCGGTATCCTTAAGCCCCTTCAAACAACAAAAATGGGCAGAGTTTTAGTCCTAGGTTACTCTTGGGTCGAGTAGTTTGGACACAATGCTTAGGGTTTCCCGTCACAGTGCAATGTTTCCTAGGTAGGATAAGGGGGACCCTGAAAAGGGAACCCCTTCTTTACCCTCTTCTGGCTCTCTTAAACAGGGACTTTATTCAGAGGGTCTTTCTCCCCAAGGGCCCCCCTAATCCTATCCCCTAATGTTCAAACAGTAACACCAAGCACTCGTTAAAGCAAAAGACATGTACAAAGAGTGTCAAGTAGTTCTGAGCCTGTGACAATGGCCAACTTAGCAGCACCTGTAAGAAAAGAACCAGAGATGCCTTCTAAGCGCACACTTGTGTGAATCGTGAAGCCCTTCACTAAACCTTTGCAGTCGAGGCGGCCGGAAGCAGTTGAACTGCATGCCAAATACACCCGCATGCCTGAACCACTCCAAAACCTCTAGAAGGATTTGGGAGATAGGGGCCAGGGGCCTTGCATTTCCCACTCTATGTTTAGGGGGTTTGGGGTTTAGGGTTTAGGGATAACTTCCCACGATACCGACATTCCCACGACACCTTACACCAAACCCTCTGAACTTGTATACTTGCTAGTCGGCATGTTGCTCGAAAAGGGGGGGGGGGGGGGGTGTTGTATCTCCTATATCTAGGACCCAGGGTAGCCCTTGTTCCTTTTTTTGGGGGTTAGGCTCGCTAGGCTTATACCCCCCCTTTAAAGCCAAAAGGGGCACCCTTTTTCTTCCTAGGTTCCTCTTGGGTCTAGAGACCATCCCCAAGATAAACCGCTAGGTCTCCCACGACATTTGGCAGTTTAGAAACGATCCCCCTTTGGGTGGGTTTTGATACTTAGTTCTGCCCTAAACCCCAAACCCCAAACCCTAAACCCCAAACCCCAAACCCCAAACCCCAAACCCCAAACCCTAAACCCTAAACCCTGCTGAAAGGATCCCGTGGAGGGTGTCGGCGTCATCGCCGATGAGACGCGGCAGAGCCTCGGCATAAGAGGGGTTTTGACCTGAGAGCTTCTTGGTGCTCCAGGTGGACTTGGGGTTTAGGGTTAGGGTTTCGGGTTTAGGGTTTAGGGTTTAGGGTTTAATTAGGGTTTAGGGTTTAGGGGTGGGTTTTTCAACCCCTCAGCCCCAAATCCTAAACTGCTAAATCCTGAAGCCCAAACCCCAACCCCCAAACCCAAAGCTAAAATCAAGGGTCCCTCTGCACGTCCCACATAGGAGTCGCATCGTTCCTCTTGCCTCCGTTCGATCTCCGCCCCTTTTCACGTGGGTTGTTTCGAGGTTTCCTTATAGGCACCTTGTACACAATGCTCTATATCGTGATTTCTCTGAATTGTGGTCCCTCTTGGGGTTTCTAAGCCCTAACCCTAAAACCCAAACACCTATTATCTAGGATACCAAAAACGGACCATAATTTTGAGAAGTGACCATTCAGGGGTTTAGGGTTGAAGGGTTCAGGGGTTTAGGGTTTGAGGGCTTAGGGCTTCGGGGGTGTACGGGTGCAGGGGTTTAGGGTTGTAGGGGCTTACGGGCTAGTGCCCTACAGCGCAACCCTACTAAACCCAAAATCCGAAACCCTAAAATCCCTAAACCCCTCAACCCTATAATAAACCCAAAGCCCTAAACGCGTCAGGTTCTTGAAAGCTTGCCGCACAGACGTGGACGAGGCCCCGTGCGACCGGCGCTTCAGCAGACCCTGTACTCATAACTCTGACCCCCCTAAACCCTAGACCCTAACCCTAAACCCTAACTCCCCAAACCCTATAGACCTAAAACCTGCACCTCACAGAGTATAGGGTTGCAGCCCGACTGTCCAAATCCCCGACGGTAAATCCTACCTGGGTCTCGCGGGCCGATTGCCCAATACCTCGTCTGGCTACCTTTGGTTGGGTTTGGGGTTTAGGGTTTAGGGTTTAGGGCTTAGGTTTAGGGCTTGGGGTTTAGGGCTTAGGGTTTGGATTTCGGCTTGAGGGTTTACGGTCCAGGTTTGGCAAATTTGGAACATGGTTTCCCTTTGCTTACTATACAACCCTGTCAGGCAGGCCTTAAATTTCGGAGCTGGCGATGATCCCCTCAGCCCGAAGAGCACCAAACCAACAACATGAACAAATGGGGTGGGAGCTAGAATGTCCTGTTGGAGTTCCCATTGAAAGTGTATGTAATGTAGTGTAGTGTAATGTAATGTAATGTAATGTAATGTAATGTAATGTAATGTATGTGTACGTGTACGTGTACGTGTACGTGTATGTGTATGTGTATGTGTATGTGTGTATATATATATACACATATATCATGCGTTAGCTCTTTATAGGTACGTGTGCCCTTTGGGCTGAGATCCACACCTAAGACAGTTCAGTCACTGCACCCTCAACCCACAGCCCCTAGCCCTAAGCCCGGGGTTTTGGGTGTAGGGTTTAGGGTTTAGGGTCGGGTTTAGGGTTTATAAGCCTTGCGCTGTACATTGGTGGCAAGGTCCGCGGGCTCTTGGATGCCGGCGCCACGGTAGTCCAGGCTTCCGGCAGTTCCTGGAAAGTCAGTGCTGTAGGGCTTCGGGCGGTTTAGGGTTTGGGTTTATAGGGTTTAGGGTTTATAGGGTTTAGGGATTAGGGATTAGGGTTTAGGGTTTAGGGTGAAAACTTCGGGAAGTCCCCCGTTACAGTATCAGTCCGTAATGGGGACTATAGTACTCCCTAGTATACTCCCTATGAAGGACTGTTAGTTTCAAGGGGAACATCCCAATCAATACTCATTGCTTAAGAACACCCAAAAGATTTGTTTTTTGTCTTCCTTATACGGGCAAGGCAAGGGATGTTTTTTTTTTTTTTTTTTTTTTTTTTTTTTTTTTTTTTTTTTTTGGGGGGGGGGGGGTTGTCTTAAGCCAACAGTAGCATATGGGGCTCAGAGCTTAGGGCTAACATAGGAGGGTGTAGGGTTTAGGGATTTCACATGGCCTGCCCTGCTGGTGCTGAGGTCACTGAGGACTGCTCGAGTCATGTCTCATCGTAGCAGAGTCAAAACTTCGTAGCTGACTGAGGACACTTCACACCTTCTTGGGATCACGTATGCCCTATGGAACTGAAAGTGTACACTCTTTTTTTTTTGGGGGGGGGGTCTTATTGACCTCAGCAACTGAAAACACGACCGCACAAGATCTCAATTAGGCCTGAACCCTAAACCCCTATTAGGCTGGAGGCTTTCGGGCTCAGGTTTTCGGACCCAGTGTTCGGAGTTCTCCCAACCCACTGTATGAACAAACGGCTTGTCGGCTCAATTTAGGGTTTGGGGTTTAGGGTTCAAGGCCACGATCCCCGAACCCTGAGCCCTCAACCTCCGAATCCTCTGAGCCTTCCGAAGCCTTTGAAAGCTAACGCCTCGGCCACCTCGTTCTTCCGGGCCTGGCTGTGTTTGGGTTTAGGAGTTACTAGTAGGGTGTTATGTGTTTAGGGTTTAGGGTTTGATCTTGGTTGGGCCTTATGGGTTACGGGTTTAGGATATACAAGCAGGGTGGGTTTGAGGTTGTGGGTCCGGTTGTGTTGGCTTTCAGTCCCTTCCGCGGAGGCAAACACCAACGGCTTCACCGGCCTGCACATGGCGGCTGCCAATCTGCAGACAGACACTGTGCAGGCGCCCATAGCTTTGTCATTTAAGGGGTCTTTAGGGTTTCTTGGGATTTAGGGTTTTTGGATCTAGGGTTTAGGATTTCGGCTTTGGTCTGGCCGGGTTGCCCGGAAAATGCGGGGGGGGGGGGGGGGGGAACCCTAGACCCTAAAACCCTAAACCCGCCGGTCCACAGTCGGTTTCATTGCCCAGCCGCCGGCCCGATCCAGCGCAGCAAGCGCGCGGGGGTGTTTTTGCCAGTACACCAAAAACCGGGTTTAGGGTTTAGGGTTTAGGGTTTAGGGCTCAGGGCTCCCGTGTTTAGGGTTTAGGGTTCCCCCCCCCCCCTGTGCCCTCTGAAGCCCTCCACAGTAAACCGGCGACAGAATTAGGTCTCCCTCGTCCATAAGCATGCTTTACTGATCTATGCACGGGGTCTTCCGCTATCTACAAATCTCTCTTTACTGATCTATGCGATCCTATATGCAGATGCCACAATCTCAAGGCCCAAATAAGGATCCAGTGAACGACGAAGGTTTTCAACATAAACCCTAAACCCTAAACACTAAACCGTATGCCCTGACCCCGGGCAAGGGGGAGTTAGACATTCCTGACACCGGAAAGCCCAAAACTCCCCCAAGAGGGAGGTAAGGGCTAGGGGTTTAGGGTTTTTAGGGTTTCGGGCTTAGGGTTTATGACCAGAACCCCCCTTCCCCCTAAGTATCTTCCGTTATTCCCCAGGTACGTTGTGAGAAGGAAGGGCCCTGGCCCCTATGAAAAGGTAGTTGTGGGTGGGTGGGTGGGCACTAACCCTAGACCCTAAACCCTAAACCAGATTCGGGGGCTAGGGATTTGGGTCTATAGGGTTTAGGATTTCGAGCTTGAGCTAAGGCGGTTCATGCAGGAGTTTACTTGCATTTGCATTTCGCGTCACTTGACCCCTTTTTGGGAACCCTAAGGCCTAAACCCTAAACCCTAAAACGTAAACCGCAGCAACACCAAGACCTGGAAAGTAGTGCCCTATGTGACACGCCAGCTTCTCCTGGAACGGGGCCACGATGTCAATGCGGGAGTCCCAGAGTTTAGGTTTTAGGGTCTGCGGTTGAGGGTTGAGGGTTTAGGGTTTGGGGCTTAGGTTTTGGCGTTGAGGGTTTGGGGTTGAGGGCTGAGGCTTCAGGGTTGAGGGCTGAGGGTTGAGGGTTGAGGGTTGAGGGCTAAGGCAGCCTTGGGCCCAAAACCCTATTGAGTTTCAGGGCTACACCCGGCCGAAACAGCGGTAACTTTGACAAGGCGGCTCAAGTATGTAATCCTCATAAATGGGTGTATATATATATATATACACATGTCTGTGACACACCTACACATTTTACTAACATGTTACATGCCCGCCGTGTACTCCCAATATAGCCCTTATACTACCTTAAGGATCTTCAAAAAGGGTCCCCAAAACCCAAGGGTACAGCCGTAAGGATCCAAGGTCAACCCCTAGATGACCTAGAGCAGGGGAAGTTCATGGTCCCTTACCTTCTTTAAAGGGTTTAGGGTTTAGGGTTTAGGGTTTAGGGTTTAGGGTTTAGGGTTTAGGGGGTTCTGAGGTATGGGCCCTTGGGTTTTACAGGCAATGTAAGAGTTTTTTTTTGGCTACCCAGTGCCGGACCCCCAACACCAGACTTTGAGGCGGTGGGGGGCGCTGGATGGTGGTGGTTGTGGGGGGCGGGGGTGGGGGGGGGGGGGGGGGTGGGCTCCTTAAGACACTTCGTTTCGGCTGCACTGGGGGCGGGGGGGAGTTCTTAAAACATGGTCGGTGGCCCTCAAAACACTGGCGCCCTTTTTGCAACACTGCATGACTTCTGAAACACTGCATGATGGGATGGGGTGCAGATGAGGCGGAGGGGGCGGTGCTGACTCCGCCATAAAGGTGGGAGTAGGGCGATGACCATGACCGAGAGTGCTTCACTAACGCCTCCCCCGCTCCAGCGCGGGTCGGCGGATAAGGGGGTCCCCATTGAAGGGCCCACAAGAAGTAGGGACCATGTTTTATTCCCTCAGAACCTAGCTTTGTGCACGCAGGCTTTTGTGCACGAGACCTAAACCCGAAACCCTAAACCTTAAACCCTAAACCTTAAACCCTAAACCCTAAACCCTAAACGCAAAGCCTAAGTAAGCCCTCCAAGCCTTGAGCGAGGCCATGGAAGCAAACGGACTGACGTTGGGGGCTGAGCGGTGTTCTCTTTGCTCGTTCAGGGTTTTGGGCTTAGGGTTGAGGGATAAGAGCCCGGAATCAAGGGACTAAAGGAGGGACCCTTACAAGGGATCCTGGGGTTTTTTGGGGGTTCTTTAGGGGCTAGTTAGGTATATAGGAACGACATAGCGTCTCCTTGCTTCAGGAGAGGAGCTGGAACTCCTCAACCCCCAACCGCTCCAAAACCCTAAGCCCTGAGCCTAAATTTGAAAGCCCTTGAACCCTGTTCCTCCCGAAGCCGTCGGGTGAGGAAGGGGCGCAACGGGTGGTGTGGGTGGTGGAAGGATTTAGGGTTTCAGGGTCGGGGGTTGAAGGTTTTAAGTTGGCACGGTCCCCCTTATGCTAACAGCCCTGAATAGGGATTATATCGGGGGGTACTATAATCCCGATGAAGGACTGTTAGTATAATTAAGTGGGAACATCCCAAGTTTAGAGTTAGGTTTGGGGTTTTGGTTCGAAAGCCAGGGCTGCAGACTGGATCCTCTCCGTCCGGAGCTGCTTCGGGCTTGCAGTTCCCGTCGAGCTGGTGAAGGGATTGCCGGGAGTAAGGTTTAGGGTTTAGGGTTCAGGGTTTTAGGTTTAGGGTCTAGGGCAACTAGGACCCGGCGCAGGCCCTTTCTGTTTTTTGGGTTGGGGTTCCCTTATAATTCTCTTAAAAACCAAAAAAGGTTCCCTTCTTATTACTCCTAGGCTACTCCTGCGTCTCTAAGCACTGTAGGGTTGCAAGTGCCCGAGAACAGCGACAAAAATGAACTTCCAAGTAGCGCTACGAAGCCTCACAGTCCTCCAGCCTTCTGAAGGTTAAGGAACCCAAAAAAGCAAAGAGCAAAGCCTAAAGCCAAAGCCCCCAACGCCCTAAACCCTAAACCCTAAACCCTAAACCCTAAACCCTAAACCCTAAACCCTAAACCCTAAACCCTAAACCCTAAACCCTAAACTCCAGACTGGGCGGGGATGAGGCCCCTGGACTACTGTGTGGATGCCGGCTTCAAGGCTGCCGAGACCACTGGCTGCGACCCTAACGATGCTTTTTCTCAGCCTGTGGTGCTTGTAGGTCTTTAGGGCTTCAGTAGGGTTTAGGGTTTAGGGTTTAGGGTTAGGGTTTAGGGTTCAGGGTTCAGGGTTCAGGGCTAGGGCTTGGGGCTTAGGGTTTTGGGTTTAACCCTGAACCACGAACCCTTCACAAAGTTAGAGGCTTCGGGAGTTTGAGGTTTAGGGGCCAAAAGTGAA
>CAJNDS010001968.1:584092-616592 GCA_905221605.1 Symbiodinium natans
CCTAAAAACCTAAAACCCTAAAACCCTAAAACCCTAAAACCCTAAAACCCTAAACCCTAAAGCCCTTAAACCCTGGTGCATGTTTTGGGTTTTAGGACTCAGGGATTGGCTGCGACAGCGCTTTGAGAGTGTAGCATAGGGGCATGAATATTTAGTTAGAAAAGGGTTTGCGGTGTTGTTATTATTATTATTGTTATTATTGTTATTGTTATTATTAGTATGATTATTATAGTATACTTACACAGGGAGCAGAAGGGAATACCATTAATAACTATTCCGACCCCCTATATTGTTGGACTTGATGTGGTGGAAGCCAAGGGTCTGCTTGTTGCCCGGCATGAACTAGTCTGCGAAGGACGCTTCTTGGGGGTTTAGGGTTTAGGGTTTAGGGTTTAGGGTTTAGGGTTCCGCGCTTGGCCCGAAGTCCTGGTCAGGCCGGCGTTGGCTCGACCCCACTCTCGGCGTCCAGGGCGCTACTCCACCACTCATGGACAGCCGGTTTAGGGTTAAGGGTTTAAGGTTTAGGGTTTAGGGTTTAGGGTTTTGGGCCAGTCATGCAGTTTAGGCCTTCGGTTTTTTTTTGAGCTTAGAGTTTAGGCTTTTGGCTTGCCATGCAGTTTAGGCCTTAGGTTTTTTCTTTGATGGGCTTAGAGTTTAGGCTTTGGGCTTGCCATGGTTTAGGCCTTAGGGTTTTTCATGGGCTTAGAATAGTTTCGGCTTTGGGCTTGCATTTTTTGCAGGCGTGCGGGGATATGTGGGCTGTTCTCTAAATTGGGGTCCCTCTTTTAAGGCGCGGCCCCTATTATTTAGGGTACCCAAGAAGGGACCGGCATGTAGAGAGCTCACCATGTTTATTTGAGGGATTCATGTTTAGGGTGTTGGAGGGTGGCCTTCAGAGAATCGACTTGCCGATCTCTGTTTCTGTTTCGCTGAAGTCAAAGGAACTCGTGGAAGTGCCAGAGACAGAATGGCCCTTATACTACCTTAAGGATCCCAGAAAAGGGTCCCCAAACCCAATGGTACCACCTTAAGGGTACCAGGAAAATCCCTACAAAGAAGGTAATTCGTGGCTTGGTGCAGTCTGTGTCTGAAATGTCGGCATCTAGGACTCCGGGATCATCGGATTTTGAGATTTCGGGCACAGGGCTTGTGGGCGTTGGAGTCCAAATTCCTAGCCAATCCCTTGTAGCACCCTTCTGCTGAAGCGGACAGAAGCACATCTCACTGGTCCTCTCAACAGCAGGCAAGATGCTGCATGTTGAGCTTAAGCTAAGGCCGTAAGGGTAGCCCTGCCAGGGGATATAGGGTTTAGGGCTTAGAGCTTAGGGTTTAGGGTTTAGGGTTTACGGTTTAGCACTGTGGTGCACAGACAGCACTCCCAATCATCCTAATACACCCGGGTTCAGGAGGTTGAGGGTTAGGGTCAGAACCCTAAACCCTAAACCCTAAACGCTAAACCCTAAACCCTAAACCCTAAACCCTAAACACCCTGTAAACGTAAGATCTCATACTCATGCCCAATTTTCACGAGGAGCCTGGGTGGGGACGCGAGAGGACACTGCTTGGAGGCCTTTGACCTTGAGATGTCAAGTTTGTTTTGTGGTTTAGGGTTTAGGGTTTAGGGCTTAGGGCTTAGGGCTTAGGGCTTAGGGTTCGAAGGTTGGACCCATGGGCCCTTGGTATGGTCCCTCTTACGGTTTTCAAGCGTTCCGAAGTATGGGCCCTTTTCTTTGTCATAGTTGGGTAACATTTCACATTTTTGAGGGTACTGAAACCCAATAAGGAATAACAATTTGAGTTTTTATATCATCCCAACAATGAACTAGTTATTATGTACAGCGTATACAAGGGTTATATAACGGGGACCTAAATTCAGGGCCCATACTTCGGATCCCCTAAAAGGTGAAATTGCGGTTCACTACGTCATATTCAGGGGCGCCCGGCTAGAACTGGAGGCCACCCTGTTGTCCTGTATCAGGACCCGGGTTCAGGGCGCCCGGCCAGAACCCGCCCACATCGAGCCACCAACGGGTTTCGGGCTTCGCGTTTGGGGTTTAGGTCTAGGTTCGGGTTTAGGGTTCTATAGGGCCTCACCACTTAACATCATCCGCCTCTTCATGCATCGGGCATCCCTGCTGGCGAACGGAGCATCCGAGGACTTTTCTCAGCCTCCCCAAGCCTAGAATAAAGGAGCCCACACAATCAATACTTTGTCCAAATTGAATATAAGCCACCCGAAGCAGCCATTCTAGTTGATTAGGCCCCTAATATTAACCTGCAGGATTGGGCACTGGTCAGCTTGAAAGCATTATCCGCCCTCAGAATACAGTACAATGTTCCTTCCCAAAATCTCGTGTATTCCTTCCCCCCTGCTCCCCCTCCTGACAATCACGTCAGGGTGGTGCTGGGATACACGGTTTAGAGTGTTTGGGAGGCTACGCAAGATTATGCGTTTGAAAGTGCAGGGTTTAGGGTTTCAAGGTTTCAGGGTTCAGAGTTTAGGGCTTCGGGATTTTGAGAGGGTGACATCCTGGAAACGAGGTTGCGGTGCCCGACAAGCCGAGAAGACACAGTCTTCGCATGAACAGCAGTTTCGCGCTCCCGGGTGAATACTTTGCTGCGGCCGCCTGGAAGACATTGGCCCAGAACCCAACCCTAATCCCTACACCCTAAACCCTAAACAGCAGCCTTAGACCTGTCTACGCCTTGCTGTAAATCGGCGGGGACTTCAAAACCCTGTAAGGGCAGTTGTTTGAAATGATGCTAAACAGAAGGCTGCCTTCAACCATCGGAACCCCTGAGGGAACCCAAACCCTGAACCCTAGACAATTTCCCCAATAAAAGAAATGAGGGGCAAATTTTGGCTTCACCAATTCTTTGACTGGATCTTATTTTGCCTGTTTAATTGAGCTATAAGGAGTGAAGATATGACTGACGCATGAACTCAATTGAACAACAAACAAAATTAGGAAAGGAATGAAGAAGCCCCCCATATTATGATGTTAGGAGAATAAGCGTGCATTCTTTACCTTCATTCTCATACCACTATAATGGGGTAGTAAAGTACACTACAAATGACCCGGGCAAAATAGAATTAAAGCAGTGAGCCCCGGAATTATTCGAAGAAAAAAGAAGTGTACAATATTAATATTACGGGCGTATGAAATGAAATGAACTAGCCCGTATCATGAATAGTGTGAACGGACGCACGGCGGCTGCAAGGCTAGGAAAGGTTACACCCTAATTACCCTCAACCCTACATCCTAGTTACCCTAAACCCTATGAATCCTAAACCCCTCCCAGGTTTCCGTCTACACCCTGAACCTTACACCCAATACCCTTCTACCCCTAGACCCTCAACCCTAAACCCTACCCCACGAAGGTTCCCATCTAAACTCCAAACCTTGAATCCTAAACCCCAAACCCGAAACCCTAAACCCTAAACCCTCCAGAACGTTCCCATCTAAACCCTAAATCCTAAACCCTAAACCCTAAACCCTCCCGAAGGTTCGCATCTAAACCCTGAACCCTGAACCCTAAACCCTAAACCCAGGACGTGACGCTGAACTCGGAGAAGCTTAGCATCCTCGAGAAGCAGTGACCCAAAGCAGCCTTTTCTTGGGAGGCTTAGGGTTCAGGGTTCAGGGTTTAGGGTTTAGGGTTTGGGGCTTGGGGTTTGGGGTTTGGGGTATGGGGTTTTGGGGTTTTGGGGTTTTAGCTGTCAGGGTTTAGGGTTCAGATTTGAGGGTGCGGCTTGGAGGGGTCTTTGGCGAACCAGAGCAAGCAGTGGCTTAAGGGGGACCCGCGGCAATCTTTCCTTCCAGGCCCAAGCTTGTCCGAAGCCCTAAACCCTAACCCCTAAACCCCTAAACCCCTAAACCCCTAAACCCCTAAACCGCCTAAACCCTTAACCCTTAACCCGACCCTTGAGCCTTAACCCCGACACCGCCAGCGCCTAATTGCGGAAGTCGCAAGAGGTACGAGCGACTGGACAGTGAGAGCAACGGCAAGGTCGTCACCGGCGACCTCAAACGAGTGCCCAGCAGAATTGAGAAGCCTCAAGATGTCAAACCCTAAGTCCTAAACCCTAAACCCTAAACCCTAAACCCTAAACTGTTCAGGTTCTTATTTTAGGGTTTCCTGTTTGTGGCCTGCAAGGCTTTGAGTATATTGGTGAGGTGTTAGGGTGTTTGTTGCTAGACTGAGCACGAACGCTAGACTTCCTCACGGCTTGAAAAGACATGGGGATTTCCGCAATTCGGGGTACCGTATTGGAGGCCCTTCGTATGGTGCCTTACCCTTGTTTATAGGGGTCCGCAGTATGGGCCCTTAATATATAGAGTGTATATACGGGCTATATAAAAGGGTCCCCAATTAAGGGCCCATACTTCGGACTCTAGATAAGATATTCGGGGTCCCTTATTCTCGTAAACTCCCATATCTTCTCAGTCACATGATAAGGCGCCTGGTCAACACCTCCCTAAAACCTGTGAACGGTAAACCCTCTGAGTTTAGGCTTTGCGGTTTAGGGTTTAGGTTACCCGCATGGAAGTAGACAGGGACCCTCCAAGGAGAGCCCCCTTTTGGCTTACTAGGTAGGCTTTTGCTGTATACTCTGAGGGTAGTTTCCTGGGCCCTTAAAATGGTCCTTTACGTCCTTTTAAAGGGTTCTGCTGCATGGGCCTTTAATTTGTATAGGGTATGTGAGGGGTGCCCTTTTAAGCGCCCAGACTAAGGGACCATGTAACTACCCTTACAGGGTGGGGCCCCCTTACGATACTAACTGTAGTTAAGGGACTTATAACCTAACTTAGGGTCCTTATAACCCAATTTAGGGCCCTTATAACTCTACTTATAACTAGGGGGCCCCACCCTGTAGATATACCTACATTCTCCTTTCATGGGCTTCCGAGGATCTCATTGTTGGAGCTGTTCTTTGTTCAGAGGCTTCAAAGGCACAACCTCGACTATAGGTGCCAGAAGTATCATGAACTTTTGCTTCGAGCTGTGACCTTAAACCCTAAACCCTAAACCCTAAACCCTAAACCCTAAACCCTAAACTCTAAACCCAAGATATTTTCTTCGCTCATCCCCACAGAGCCATCCTGCCATGTCATTCCGGAAGATTCGCCGCAGGCTTCTGTTGCGAGACTCTCCGCGGAATTCTCTGAGGGTGGGCACTGCAGGGATACTCCCCGAAACCCTAAACCCTAAACCCTAAACCCTAAACCCTAAACCCTAAACCCGAAATCGGTGAGACTCGCCAGAAACCAGGCCCAAGAGACTGGGGCGGGACACCGGGGCGAAGAGGCGAGGAGCATGGCCGCCCACGGGTTGGGAAACAGGAACACGACACTATTATTACGAGTAGATAAAGGGACCAGGGTTTTTCTCCTTAGTAGTAGAGTAGGTAACCTTCAGCCTTTTTGGGGTAATCCCTATATAATCCAATGGTTAACCTTCAGTTCCCTAGGGGACTGGACAACCATGTCTCTGCAAGCCCAACGAGTGGAGTTGTGGGCTTACGCTTTACCCCAAAGAGTGCTGTGCAATTGGGCTCTATTCTATGCCCTGAACCAAAACACTGCCAACTCCCCTCCTGAAACTCTCCTCCACCCCAAACCTCAACCCACAACCCAGGTGGTAAACACGTACGCGGGCGGATGGGAGGTGGAGGACATGCTGCTGCCCCAGCTGTTGGGGCGTCAGGTTTTTTTTGGGAAAAAATGGGGCTTTGTTGGGTAGGCCCTTGCGACGTTTTGTAGTTCCTCTTGTTCTTGTCGGGTTTATGCCAAAAAACCCTAGACCCTTAAACCCTACTCTACACCTAAACCCGGGCCTACATGGCCACGTTTAATATCCTTGGCACTCGCACCACTTCAATGTCCCCAACAAGGGGCCGACGACTTGGGGCGGTTTAGGGTTTAAGGTTTAGGGTTTAGGGTTTAGGGTTTAGGGTTTAGGGTTTAGGGTGGGTACTTTTGTAACCCCAATTGTGGCTGCACTTATAAGTCCCCGAAGTCCCCGAAGTAGGTTCTAAGCAGACTGATATTTTGGGGTGGGTTAGCAGTTGCGGTGACTGTGCGTAATATAGGGTTCGGAATCATTGCCAATAATATTCCCTTTATGGCCCCTTTGTAACTCTACTATAATTCCCCCCCCCCCCCCCCAACAAAAAAAAAATAAGATTCCTGAACCCTTAACCCTAAACCCTAAACCCTGAACCCTGAACCCTGAACCCTGAACCCTAAAATCATTATTCAGGCCCCTGTATTAGAGGGGGAGGTTCGGTCTGAATACTTGGACCGTGGCCTTGATGGTAGTTCTTTCTTGGTTGGTTTTGGGTTTTGGGTTTAGGGTTTTGGGTTTTGGGTTTTGGGTTTTAGGGTTTAGGGTTTAGGCTTTAGGGTTTAGGGTTTAGGGTTTAGGGTTTAGGGTTTAGTGTGCCAAGGACAATGCATTTCATACTACTCAGAATGTTTACTTGGAGGTTCATGGGTACTGATAAGCAGGGTTACAAGTATGGTAACTATAGCTCTAACCTAAAAACCCTAGACCCTAGACCCTAAACACTAACTACCCATGACCTTCAAAGTTTGGGTTCGAGATTACGGCTTCGTGTTTTATAGGTCTAGGGCTTAGGGTCGTCGAGGGCGCGACGCACAGGAGCCCGTAAGTTTATGCTCAGTCAGGTCTAAACCCTAAACCCTAAACACTAAACCCTAAACCCTAAACCCGAAAAACCCGCAGCCTAAACGCCTAAGCTTTTGGGGGTTTCCTAAGCCTAGACACCAGCTTCCCCAAGACTTGAAGGCCAAAAAGGCCCTAAACCCTACAACCCTACAGCCCTAAAGGCCCCAAATGCCTAAAACACCCTAAAGCTCGACAAGCCTTAAACTCAACTGGGGGCTTCCTAAATTTTGGGTACCTTATCGGGGTCCGTATTCAACCCTAAACAAACCCTAAACCCTAAACTCTAAACCCTAAACCCTAAACCCTAAACCCTAAACTCAACTTGGAATTCAACAAGGTTGGGTCTACTTCGTGTCCTCAGCGGCCTTTCCAAGCCAGAGAAGAGCATCAGCTCCAAGCTGCTTGCCTGGATTTGAGGTTAGGGCCGGTTTAGGGTTTAGGGTTTAGGGTTTAGGGTTTAGGGTTTAGGGTTTAGGGGTCTAGGGGTCTAGGGTTTAGGGTTTAGGTTTTAGGGTTTATTTATAGGGCCCCGGATGCACGCGAAATCCTACAAAGATCGAGTTCATACTCCCCATGCCCCCTAGGATCAAACTACGCCAGAAGCCTCTTAGTTCCTAAGCCCCAAACCCTAAACCCAAAACTCAAAACCCATGATCTCTGGATCTTACAGCCCCAAAGCAGGAGACACCTAGGGCCCTCCTGGGCATGTAGCTGTGGAGCGTAAGGTTGGGTTTAAGGGCTGTAGGGTTGAGAGGGTTGATAGGGTTTACACGGCAGAGTTTTCAGGGTTTAGGGCCTTGGGCTTTAGCTTTTGGGGTTCGGGGGATGAGGTTTCGGGCGTAGGTCTCAGGATTTAGGGTCTAGGGTAACCCTAAACCCTAAACCCTAAAAGCCCTAAGCCCTAACCCCTAACCCCTAAACCCCTAAACCCTAAACCGCGCGAAAGCTTTAGTGTTTAGGGACTTTGGTTTCCACCTGGGATTTCTGCCCTCCGAAGCCATGTTCGGAGCCTTTCGGGCACCAAGCACCCCAAAGCCCCTGAACCCTAAACACTAGACTCCAGTCCTAAACCCCAAACCCCAGACTCTACACTCTAAACCCTGAACCCCTAAACCCCCCCACCCTATGTTTCAGACCGGAGGGCCCTGTGGGTCCGTGTTCGTCGCGTTCCCTTGCCTAAGGATGAAGAAGTTGCGGAATCAAGCGGCCTGGCGGCAGCAAAGGTGCAAAAGCCTCTCTTGTAGGTTCTTTGGGGTTCAGGATTCCTAGGCTGTGTGATGCGAGGGTTTAAGATCTGGGGTGTAGGGGTTCTAGGGTTTAGGGTTCTAGGGTTTAGGATTTAGGGTTTAGGGTTTAGGGTTTAGGATTTAGGGTTTAGGGTTTAGGGTTTAGGGTTCAGGGTTCAGGGTTTCGGGTTTAGGGCTCACAGGAAGTAGTTGTAGATCAACCTTCAGGTCTTGTCCTGACCGCTGAATCCTCTGTGTCTGTGCTTGTGTGTCTTCAGGGTTCAGGGTATTTCGTATGAACTAAACCAGAAACCCCAAGCCCCAAACCCCAGACCCCAAGCCCCAAACCCCAAACCTTAAACCCCAAACCCCTAAACCTTAAGCCCTAAACCCTAAACCCTGCAGCCGGAAGTCCACAAGCCTCCTCTCTGCGCACGAGGTCGAAGACAGTGTGGAGATCGACTTCGAGTCTTTCAAGGCTGAGGGTTTGGGGCTTAGGGGGGCTTAGGGTTGGGGTTTAGGGTTTAGGGTATAGGGTTCAGGGTTTGGGGCTTAGGGTCTAGGGGTCAGGTCGTAGGGAAGTTGATCTTAATGGTACCCACACTCCACACTGGAGGGGGCAGGGGCGCAAGGCGGCGGAGGGGGAGGCCGGGGATGGGGCGGGGGGAGGGGGGAAAGGGAGGAAGTATTCCACGAGGTTTGTCCCAAATCTGTTTTTTGTAAGTGTTGATATCTCAACCCCTTGCGCATATGAACCCTAACAGAGACCGTGCTGTAAAGCCCCATTTGTGGGTGCAGTGGCACGCTCGTATCCCTAAACCCTTAAACCCTACACCCTAAGCCCTAAGCCCTAAGCCCTAAACCCTAAACCCTAAACCCTAAACCCAAACCCTATAAACCTTGAGCCTAAACCCCAACCCTAAGCTTCAAACCCTAAACCCGACGGAGGCGCTGGTATCTGACGACAGCCTTCTTGGAGGCTGCACAACTGCAATTCCGCAAAGACCCCTGAAAGGACCCCAACTATCCTATATATATATATATATGTAGGATTCAAGGAGAGTAAAAGGGGTTAGAGGTTAGGGTTTAGAATTAAGGTTTAGGGTTTAGGGCTTAAGGCTTAAGGCTTAGGGTTTAGGATTTTTCCGGCCCGTGTTTTTGAGGCTCCTTCGGGGGTGGACCTTTTTAAAGAGTTGGTGGCTCCTTTCGGGATCTTTCGGGGCTTCCTCCTTGGGATATGTCCCACCGAAATTAGCCGAAACTTTAAGCCCTAAACCCTAATCCCTAAAACTTAAGCCCTAAACCCTAAACCTTAAACCTTAAACCTTAAACCCCGATACTCCGAAGGTTCAGGGCCAGTTGCATCCGGGTCCTTGCGGCTCGAAGGGATTGTGAGAGGAACATGTCCCCGGGGACCGACGTGACTCCCCGCACCCTCCCTTGGGAACGACATGGACCCTAAAAGGGTTTATGGTCCATATACCTTAATATGAATTTTACAGTAGTAGAGGGTATATATCCCCTCTTTTGGGGTTCATGTCGTCCCCAAGCCTCAACCCTAAGCCCTCAACCCGCACCCTCAGTCATCACTTGAGCGTCCAAGGTAGAACCCCTAGATCATGTCGTTCTCTAGATTATGGTTTGGGGTTTAGGGTTTCGGAGACTCGGGAGACAGGAGATCTTCGGCCAGATGACCAACAGGGCCCGCCTTGTGCCAGAAATCCGAATCCTTCGTTGTAATTATTCTGTATGAATGTCGCTGAACTCGCATGGACAGGGCGGCAGCCGCACTTTAGTAGAAGTAGGTTGCATTGATGAGTTGCAGACCCCCCCAAAACCAAATTCCCTAAGCCCTAATTTTCAACATTCCATAGGCCCGAACCCTAGTACACCTCATAGAAGCAGAATTGTTTAGCGAACCAACCCTAAACCCCGAACCCCGACCCTGAAAACCCCAAACATCCTAAACCCCTAAGGCCCCCCCCTAAACAAGAAGATGCCCCCCCCCCCCCCCCCAGAGCGTTCCCTATGTAGGCCTGTAGGCCTGTAGGCCTGTAGGCCTAAACCCTAAACCCTAAACACTCCAAACCCTAAAGCCGTACACCTTCGCCCAGACAAATTCAGCCTCACAGTCAATCGTGATGTGAAGATTCTCAGAGAAGCCTTGAAGGCGGGTTTCTGAGGGTTTGGTTGGATTCGGGGATACGACCTAAGGGTAGTCATACACCCTAAACCCTAAACCCTAAACCCTAAACCCTAAACCCTAAACCCTAAACCCTAAGGGCCCTTCATATGGTCCCATACCTCCTTTTAAGGGGTTCTGAAGTTTGGGTCCTCGGGTTGTATCGGGCATAGTATGGGGTATATAAAGGGGTCCCCTTTTAGGGCCCATACTCAGGGACCATGTAACTACCTTAAGATACGATGACTAGGGTAACGAGCAGCTGTAATCAGACGTAGCCTTGCGAAGAGTAGTTGTGCTTGTACCCACAAAACCCCGAGCCCTAAACCATACAGGGTGGGGCCCCCTTACTATACTAACTGTTTAAGGGACTTATAACCTAACTTAGGGTCCTTATAACCCAATTTAGGGCCCTTATAACTCTACTTATAACTAGGGGGCCCCACCCTGTATAAGCCCTAGGCTCTACGGATGAGGAAGCTCTAAAATGTACCCATGAACATAAGTGTGTTTTTTGGTTTCCTTGGGTTCTTTTGTACGGGTGGTCGGGGTGGTTTAGGGTGGTGGATTAGAGTAGCAGGGATCGGGATTGGCGGTTGAGATCCCATCCACGTGCCGGGCTCCACTGTAGTTGCAGTTGCTGCTCCACTCTCAACGTTAAACACTACCCCCGCACTACAACAAGCCTGGCGATGCTTCTGAGAAGGCCCTACAGCACCGTTACCTTTACGACATAGTCAGCTGTTCTGCAGGGGTGTTTGGGTCCAAGATTGGGCGAAATGTCGTGGCCAGTTCTTGGTCCAGCAAGAATATCCTGCGCTTGGACGTTCTAGCATCGGTAGGTTGAGCGGCTGTGTCATGCAGGAGTCATGCAGGTAACAAGAACGATTGGATGCTTGAAGCACCGCGCTAATTGCAGTGTTCTGAAAGCCTAAACCCTAAACCCTGAACCCTGAACCCTGACCCCTAAACCCTAAACCCTAAACCCTAAACCCTAAACCCTCAGCCCTGAACCCTAAACCCTAAACCCTAAACCCTAAGCCAGGCCGAGGAGAATCACAACCTTTACTTGGACTCTGGCAATGAGGCCAAGGTGGGGACCTCCCCCCCCCCCCCCCCCCCCCCCCTCCCCCCCTAGCGTACTGTACCCTGTACTTCTACAGTGTCAGGAAAGCTCATTGATTTCAGAAGGTTGGTACTGGAACGTAACAGGAAGAGCCATGACATCAGCCAGAACAGAGTCTTCCATACACCGATACCAGCCAGTATTGCATCAGAAGTAACACGATGCCTACAGCCCTTTTCTACTATACTGGTGCTTCGCTATGTTGCATACATTACCTACAAACTACCGTAATGAGTTTGTCCGCTTCCCTGTCGCTACCGGCGCTACTGCACGTCTACGAGGTCTGTTCTGCAAGGGCTACTGTTAATCCCAAAACCCGAAACCCTAAACCCTAAAACCTAAACCCTAAACCCTAAACCAACTCTAAGCCCCCTGTCAGAAACAATCGGAGTCATACTGGGCAACGGTTCAGCGCCGAGCCACGCTCTTCTTCGATGTCGTCCCGCCGATTGTCATTGACTCTCGGCAGTAAGGTTCAGCGTTAGGGTTTAGGGTTTAAGGTTTAGGGTTTAGGGTTTAGGGTTGACGAAATAAGGGTTTTATAGGGCTAAGGAGGGACCCTTATAAGGGACCTTAGGGGTCATGCGGGGGGGTATTGGGGGGGGCCACTTCGGTTTTTAGGGACTACATACGGGTGTTTACAGGGTTTTTTTTGTGGGTCTTGTAGGGGAGGAAGATTCAGAGTCCCTTCTAGGGGTCCCTCCTTATACCCCTTAAGCTAAGGGTGTTTTTGTTTCGCATCATGGCTTCAGGTGGCGAGTGTGCATTCTGTTTGCATCGACTGTGCTTTGTGTCTTCTGCCGGCTTTCGACAGTGATGGCATGTTTGCTCCGGTTGCGTTGTCAATAGAGCAAGGTTTCGTGGCCGAGGTTTAGTGCAGTGGG
This sequence comes from Symbiodinium natans, assembly GCA_905221605.1. Taxonomy (NCBI): domain Eukaryota; class Dinophyceae; order Suessiales; family Symbiodiniaceae; genus Symbiodinium; species Symbiodinium natans. Next base: position 596,204 of record CAJNDS010001968.1, read on the forward strand.
TTCCTCTGTCTGAAAGCTGCGAGCCCGAAACCGCAAAACCTTCGTCAAGTTCCGAGGGGTGGGCTGGGCTGCGCAATCACGGGCAATTCAAATCTCGAGGCTACAGTAATGTGTTTCAAACGCTGACCCTAAGTCCGACCTTAGACCCGAAAGCCTTCATTTTGGATTTGTTGATCAGAAGTTTGCATTACCGGACTGGAACACTGCGAGGTTTGTGTGGGTCTAGGGTGCACCCTCAGCCCTCCACCCGAATCCGTTTGGTTTTGTAACTCTAAACCCTACACGCTAAGTCCGCCAAGTCTTTGTCAGAGTGGGGTAACATTTTGCATTTTCAAGGGCACTTAAACTCAATAAGGAATAGAAATTTAGATGTTTTTTTAATTAATACTATCCCAACCATGAACTAGAATTACCTGGCTGGTTCTTTGTTTTGGCGACTTGGTCTCTTATCGCCAGCATCATAACCCTAACGACTTGGGATGTTCCCGCTTCTACAAGCAGTCCTTAAAAGGGATCATAGCACCCCCTATTCTAATCCCTCTAAAGGACTGTCAGTATAAGGGGGAGCATTCCCAGCCCTGACCCTAACCTCTAACCCCAAGTTCTAAGCCCTAAGCCCCAATCTGAACTCCCTTGAAAATGTCACGCTGGGCGCTGAGATCGCCAACGTCCTGCTGATTGGGATCTCGGTGAACCACCAGCAGAACATGAGCGAGGAGGACAAGGCAATGTGGCAGGCGCATATGGGCCGGGAGACGTCTGCGTGCCAGCAGTGTATATAGCAGAGCTCACGCACATAAGGGTCCTGAACTCCTGAGCCCGAAGCCCGACACCTTAACCACTGTTGAGCCCAACCCTTAGCCCAAAACCCAGCGCTTTGCTCCCCTCATAGGGGGGGACCCCCCCTAAGCTCGAAACGTAAACCATTGTAGGGCCTAACCCGAAACCCCCCAAAGCCAATGTTTTGGCCAAATAAGCCCTACGACACCCTAAACCCTAACCCCTAACCCCTAACCCCTAACCCCTAACCCCTAAACCCTAAACCCTAAACCCTAAACCCTAAACCCTACATAAGCCCTAAAAACTTAAGAAGCACGAGTCCTCAGAGCCACACGGGTTTCGGGGTTGCTCCTGAGACTTCCTTTGCGGGCTGTTTAGGTTTCTTGGTAGCCCAGTGGTACCCCTTACCCTTTTTGTTTGGTTCTGGTTTCGCTTAAAAGAACCAACCCAAAAAAGGGTGCCCTGTTTATTATAATAAGGTTATTGGGCTATCAGGGTTGCAAACCCTAAGCCCCAAACCCTTCAACTGTGACTTAGGGATCTTAAGTGTTTCGGGCTGCGGGTTCGGGGCTTCGGTTGGGCTCGTGGTTGTTTAGGGTTTATGGCTTTTTTCGTGTTCAGAGTTTGGGATTTTAGGTTTGGGGCTCAGGGTCCATGTAAGTGAACTGGATACGATTTTTTAGACATTAGACATGTCTAAAAATATAGTATCCAGTTGCAAAAGACAGGCGGTGGAGATAACCTTCTTGTCTTTCTACCTCATGGAGGCGGCCGGGAAGATGCTGGTGCGACTCTGCTCAGAACCGACACCCTACCTGGGTTCTGGAGTGCCATACTTTAATGCTTAAGGGTTTAGGGTTTAGAGCTTAGGGCTTAGGGTTTTTACCTGTCAGTACCTTAAAGGAACCACTATGGCATAAAAGTCTATACTTGTTGCTCCCTGGTTACTTCAACGTCCAGCCCCAAGCCCGGACAGCCCAAGCCGCTGTAGCAGTAGGAACTACTATTTGCTTAAGAACCCTAAAAGAACGAAAAATAATTATCCTTACCCTTACAAGGAAGGGTTTTTTTGTTTTTGTTTGTTTTTTTTTTGGGGGGGGGGTTCTTAAGCAATTACTAGGGAAGCAGATCAGCTCAAACAGCGAGCTCCGAAGGTATGTTGGGAGTGAACCTTCCCCGGCGGTGCTTGACATTAAACCCTCATCCCTGGACCTTAAACCCTGAACCCCAAGCCTTGAAACACGAAGCCCTGAACCCTAAACCCTAAACCCTAAACCCTATTTTGTTTTTTTTTGCGTCCGATTCTATTCTCCACTCTCATCATGCGCAGCCTTAACCCCTAAACCCTAAACCCTAAGCCCGAAACCCTAAACCCTCGCCCTCAACCCTAAAACCTAAACCCTAAAATGCTAAACTCATCCGCCCGGCACCCAAGGTACGGAACCAGATGGTACTTCTGTGGCCCAGACAGGTGGTGGAAGCTCGGCTTGTGTTGTTAGGGGGGAGGGGGTTGAGGGTTTCCTCAAGCTCCAGGCTCCTAATTCAGAAGTTTATGGTGTTTCTACAGGGCTTCGCCGGGCTGTGTGAAGTCCAGTTTTGTTGGGTTTTCTTGGGCTTTGGCTTCTGGGTCGTCTTGGGTTTAGAGTTCGGGGTTTAAGCTTGGCTGAGCGTTTAGGCTTTTCTAGATGTGGGGTTTACGAAAATAAGGCACCCCCGTATATAGACCCCAAATAGTAGGATCCCCGTATAAATAAGGACCCCAAGCACTTAGAAACCCTGCTTATAAGTACCCAAACTAGCCTCCAAGTAGGCAAATGGGTTGTGTTGGGTCGAGATGTGGGCTTATAGGGTTTTCTAGCCTTCAACTAGGGTTTCATCTAGCCCTAGCCGAAAATGCCGAAAATGCCCTAAGCCGCACAGTGGTGGGCTCAGGGCTGTGTAGTTGAGGAGCTGAGGTGGGTTTAGGGTTTAGGGTTTAGGGTTTAGGGTTCTGAGCCTTACATTGTAAGACCAAGTGAGGCCCGCAAATACTGGCACACTGTGACAACTCAACACCGAATACTACTGCGAGATCCCATACGAAGCTATGGTCAGTTCTCTAAATGATGGTCCCCTTTTGGATACCCTTAAATAATAGGGGCCGCCTTATAATAGTAACCCCAAACCAGTCCATGCTTTCGCGAAATCACCACATGTGTAATACAACCTAGGACAGCTAGGACAGCAAGAAGAACAGGTTCAGACTTACAAGTAGGGTTCAAAGTAGGTACTATAGCGGGAGGGGGGGGTCCAAGGGGGGTAGGTACCTAGGGAACCTCAGGGAAGCTTAGGGAGCCTTAGGGAGTAGTAGGGAGCCTTGGGTTACATACCCCCCTTGAACCCCCCTCCCTTAAGAACCCTATAGTATAGAAATCTCAGATCAGAACTTTTTTCAGGGTAGCAAGCAGGACTGTTTAATGGTCAAGTTTTTTGGGCTCCCGTAGTTTTCCCAAACTAGAAGAGGCCTCTCAACCCCAGACCCTATAAGGTTCAGGGTTTACGGTCAAAGGGTCTAAGCGGTTTGGGTTGCAGTAGTTCAGGTTTAGGCTAAGGGTTTCGAGCTTAATTAAGGCCTGAGATTTCTTGGGAGGCCTCGGACTCTTACACCCGCAATCCCAAGCCCTATAGAAGCTCGCAGGGTGTGAAGCCCCGGAGCAATGGCTTGACAGAGCCCCAACAAGAACCCTTCACCCTCTGCCGCTAGCACCTAGCGATTAGCGCTTACCCCTCACCTCTGAAACCCTACAGGGTGGGGCCCCCTTACTATACTAACTGTAGTTAAGGGACTTATAACCTAACTTAGGGTCCTTATAACCCAATTTAGGGCCCCTATGACTCTACTTATAACTAGGGGGCCCCACCCTGTACCCTAAGGGTCCATGTACCTATAGCATCTACTTGGACCCTAAAGCTACCACGCTCTAGGGCCCAAGTCTATACTATAGCGGTACATGGACCCTTAGGGCTTAGAAACCCTAAACCCTAAATCCTAAAGGCTAAACCCTAAACCCTAAACCCTAAACCCTAAACCCTAAACCCTAAACCCTAAACCTTCAGACCCCAGAGCTAGTCCTGTGCGGCCCAGGAACATCTTCGACCTGCTTTGCGTCCTCCTCTCCTTGGCAGATCTGGGTATCTGGCTCTACGTGCAGCTACAACAGGTCTGGGGTTTAGGGTTTAGGGTTTGGGGTTTAGGGTTTGGGGTTTAGGGTTTAGGGTTTAAGGTTTAGGGTTTAGGGTTTAGGGTCGAACGCCGTGGTCACCCTAGTCCGATTAGCAAATTGCAACGGTCCTTGGCCGGCTACTCAAGACAGATGAAACCCTGAACCCCAAACCCTACACTCTAAACCCCTAAACCCTTGTGGCCCAAACCCCCTAAACCCCCAACACCCAAGTAGGGCTTCGAGGTTGAGGGGGGTTCCAGAAACGTGGAACAGAGATACACGAGGCTCCCATAGTTTTGACAACCCCCGCTTCAGGTTTGGGGTTTGGGGTTCTGGGTTTGGGGGTTTCACGGGCGTTGGGGTGTTGTGGCGTTTGGGGTTGACGGGGTCCGGGCAGTTTAAACTTCAAACCCACCTGGCGATTCCTTTGACTGCAATTGTTTGTGCTTTTTGACCAACGCCCGCACACCACAAACACCCGCAAAACGCCCGCAAACAACCAGCAAAACACCCGCAAAAAAGCGCACATATCCGCAAACAAAAACTATAAGCGCCTAAAACGCCTAGAGAAACCAAAACATCCAAAACGTGCAGAATATTTTTGTCGAATGAATCTCCAGGCATGGCCCTAAACCCTAAACCCGAAACCCTCCACCCCAAAACACGAGGGTTGTGCTGTGTAGGGTCCGCCTCTGCAGCAGGTCAAGGACAACCCGCTTGACCTACAAGTTGTCATGCCACATGGCTGGTGCAGCGTCTAACCCTAAACCCTAAAGCCTAAGCTCTGAACCCTAAACGGTTCAGGGTTCTGGGTATGCATGGGCTTTCCCTTGTTTAATCATCCTTTTTCAACATGCGAACCTTCCACATCATTCCCAGGGTGGTTTATTGTGTAGGGCCTTAACCCTATCACGTGGTTGTTCCTAACCCCAAAACCCCCAAAAATAGGGGTACCCTTCATTCCCCCAGGATACTAGAATCCTGAGTGTAGGGACTCCCCTCCCTCCCCCGTTCTCCCCCCCCCCCCACCTCAACCCTAAACCCTAAACCCAGAACCCTAACCCCCCCCTCCCCCCCTGAAAAAGCCAACCAGGGCACCCCTATTTTGCACATCGCCTGCATCGTCAGTGCATGTCCGAATCCCTAACCCATGAGCCCCAACCCTAAACCCTAAACCCTAAACCCTAAACCCTAAACCCTAAACCCTAAACCCTAAACCCTAAACCCTAGGCTGAGTCACAAGCCATAGGACTTTTCGGGTTGAGGCTTTGCTAGGGTTTAGGGTTTAGGGTTTTAGGGTTCAGGGTTTAGGGTTTAGGGTTTGGGGTTTGGGGTTTAGGGAGTCCAGGGTTAAGGCTTTAGAGCTCGGGTCGCACGTCCAAAGGCTCATAAAGATGCTTCGGCTGGCGCGGCTGGCGCGGCTGATTCGGACGCTGCGCTTTGAGATCTTCTGTGCCTTGGCTTTTCCAGACCCTAAATTACTAAACCCTGAACCCTAAACCTTGAACCTTAAACCCTAAACCCTAAACCTTGAACCCTAAACCCAGCAGGTGCGAACGTCTGCATGGATTCTACAGCGTAGGGTATCAGATCCCAACGCTCCCAATTCTTGAGTCTCAAACGGCACGTCTCCAGCCAGGTTGTGCGACATTGGGTTTTGTGTTTAGGTTGGGATGCCCCGCCTTATACTAACAGTCCTTAATAGGGATTAGAATAGGGGTACTCTCATCCCTATTAAGGACTGCTAGTGTAAGGGAGAACATCCCAAGGTTTAGGGTTTAGAGAGCAGACGAAGCTGGGCGGTGCTTCTGGCAAACTCCTGGTATGCGACTGCTACCCGGAGCCCTAAACCCTAAACCCTAAACCCTAAACCCTAAACCCTAAACCTAAACCCTAAACCCTAAGCCCCAAGCCCCAAGCCCTCGACCTGCTCTTCGGTTGCTGCTTCACAGGTTGCACTGTTTGGAAACAATGCCTGATGATCTCACTCTGTGGGTCTAGAAATCAAACATAGTCATCGTAGTCATACTAGTAATCGCACAAATGAAGGGTACTACTCGTCAACTGACTTTAGTTTAACATTTTCAACAACAACAACAACCCCTAAACCCTAAATGCTAACTCTAAACCCCAAGAGTACGAAAATCATAGGGCCTAAAGAGCTGCAAAGCGAAACCCCAAGGCCATCAACAAAACATAGGGGGAGTGGGGGAGGGGGGTGGGTTGGTGGGGGGGGGGGGGGGGGGGGGGGGGGGCCGTTCCAAGCGCCTGAAAGTTAGGGTTTAGGCTTTAAGGTCTAGGGTCTAGGGTTTAGGGTTTAGGGTCAGACCCTAAACCCTAAGCCTTGAATAAGACCCTAAGAAGCCCACACCTAGATGGGGGTTTTAGAACATCTGGGACCCTTAATGTAGACCCCAAGTAGTAGGATTCCTTTATAGTAGGGACCTCAATAAGGTACCCCTAAACCCTAAACCCTAAACCCTAAACCCTAAACCCTAAACCCTAAACCCTAAACCCCCAGATGAGCTGAAGCTGATGGTGCTTGGTGTGATCAGCGGCATGCGAGCCGCGACCCTAGAGTTGAGGAGGCGCCTTTTGCTTCCGTGGCTTCAGGGGGTTTAGGGTTTAGGGTTTAGGGTTTAGGCGGTTTAGGGTTTAGGGTTTAGGGTTTAGGGGGTTAGGGTTTAGGGTTTAGGGTTTAGGGTTTAGGGTTTAGGGTTTACGTAGGCCAAACTTTCAGACACCCGAAATCCGAAACCGAAGCCTCAAGCATCACCTCCTTAGCTTAGTGGTCGAGGCAGGCTCGACCCCGACATTTTTCCGTGCATCAAGGGACTAAAGGAGGGACGCTTATAAAGGGACCTTATGGGGTCTACGTATATATATATATATATATGCTACGCCCCCCCCCAGCGACCTACCCTTTTTTGGCCTTTTTAGGCCTTTTTAACAACAAATAGCAAAGAAGGCCCAAAAGTCGCGTAGTTAATCACCGGGTAATGAAGGACAGTTACTGGGACACCCACCTCACAGACCCCGATAAGCCAGCATTGGAAGAATCTACATTTTGAATCTGAAGCGGACAATGCTGTTTTTAGATGTTTAGATCAGTGTTTTTCTATGCAAATTGTGCGTTTCAAGGGCAATTAATGTTTTGTTGAGCAACTAATTTATTTATACAGTTGTGTTTGTACGAGGCAAAGTATTAATCAAATAGTGAAACATTTTTCTTGGTTCTATGCGAATTTAGCTACTAGAGTAATTATTAAGCAAAGAGCCCAATTTGACTCAAGTGAATATTATTTAAAGGAGCATTCTCAACCAAGATACGAAATAAACACCATTCTCAACCAAAAAATGGCAAAGTGTGCGTTGAAAGTGCAAATACTGTATTTGTACAATTGTGTTTGTACTAGGCAAAGTATGCTCTCTGAAAAGTCCACTGAAATACCTTATGTTTACATATTCGTGAATCGTTTTTATTTTTGAAATAATCATTTTATGCGAATTTAGCTACTAGAGTAATGATTAAGCAAATAGCCCAATTTGACTCAAGTGAATACCATTTAAAGGACCATACTCAACCAAAATGCGAAAGAAGCACCATATTCAACCAACATATGGCAAAGTGTGGTTTAAAGGGCAAATAGTGCTTTGTTGAGCAACTAATGCATTGAAACAGTTGTGTGTATACCAGGCAAAGTATTATTGAAGTACTATCTGCAAAGTCAAATGAAACACCTTATGTTTACATATTCATGAAACAATTTTTTTTCAAGTATTCATTCTATGCGAATCCAACTACTAGAGGAATTCTTAAGCAAATAGCCCAATTTGACTCAAGTGAATACTATTTAAAGGACCATACTTAACCAAATACGAAATAAACACTTGCGGAAATGGAAACGGTTCTACCTACATAACAATGAGACAAAGATTGCTGAAGTATTCACTAAAGACCACTTATATACAATGTCTGAAAAGCACAATTTGCATGAGCAAGCTTAAAAATGCACAATAATGGAAATAGAAGCGGTTCTACTTACATAACGATGAAGAAAAGATGTCTGAAGTATTCAATAAAGACCACATATATACTATGCCTGAAAAACGCAACTTGCACAATCAGGCTTAAAACATGCACAAGATCCTAGAAAAGTACTTAGTGAAGGCCATACACAAGCAAATTCACAAATACATAAAAACATCCAAAAGCGCAAGCTTTTCAGGAGAATCTCTGGTAAAGTTTGGGTTTTCGGGTTTTGGGGTATTCCTGGACGAGTAGGAGTCACTTTTTAAGCAAACACTTCTAAGCAATAAATAAATGCTTTTTCTCAAGACAAGTATTGCAAATGCTGCTTCTAGATAATTAATCGCATTTACCAGGCAAATATTATCCATGCGAATTGACCTACCAGAGCACCAAGTAATGGCTGAATAAGGTCTGCTACACTTGAGTACAACCAAAAGATGCACTAAACACTAGCGGCTCTACTTACATAATAACGAAACAAATAGTTCTGAAGCACTAGAAAGACCACTTGTATACTATTTCTGAAAAGCACAATTAGCATAAGCACACTTTAAAATGCGTAGTTGTTGCCTCGTGACCGTCAAGGCGAACCAAAAAGCCAAAATACCAAAACCAAAAAACCAAAAATACTAAAACCAAAAAAAACCCAAAAAAAAAAAAAAAAAACCCAAAAAAAACAAAAAATCCAAAAAAAAATTCTCCGGGACTCTTGGAGAAGCCCATAGGGATTTCCTGAGAGTCCCGGAAAATTGTTTTTTTGTGTTTTTTTTTTTTTTTTGTTGTTTTTTTGGTTTGGTTTTTTTGGTTTTTTTGGTTTTGGTGTTTTTGGGTTTTTCTACTGTCCCGTGTATGCGATTTTAGTTGTATTTTAGTCTACGCCTTAGGAAATACGCTATATTGCACACCGAGTTTGCTTGCAGTGCAGCTGGGTGACTTGAGACAAGGCGAAAAAGGGTAGGTCACTGGGGGGGGGGGGGGTACCATATATATATATATATATATTTATTTGTTTATTTACTTATAGTTATACATATATATATATATGCATATATACATATATATATATAATTATTTATGTATTTATTTATTTACATATATATGTATTTATTTATTTATTTATTAATTATTTATATTTATATAGGGATTATGTAGGGTGTATATATGTTTAGGGGTTATTGAGGGGCTACTTAGGTATAGAGGGGCTATATACGGTGTATGTCTGGGGTTTTTGTTGTGGGTCATTTGGGGGAAGAAGGTTAAGGGTCCCTTCTGGAGGTACCTCCTTATACCCCTTGGTTTAGCATTCTTGTTTATAGGGTTTAGGGTTTCGGGCGCTGGGGGTGGAGTTTGAGGGCTTAGCCGGCCATCAGCACCCGCAACAATCAAGGTACATTCCTGTGAGTTTTGGGGTTGGGGGTTTAGGGTTCAGGGTTCAGCAGTACCATGCCTCCCAGGCACTGCCAAAGAAGATCCGCAACCACCGTGAAGCCGCCCCAAGCCCGTCTTAGCTTTTTGTAGCTGTCCAAGCCTCAGACCTGAAGCACCCCTAGACCGTAAACCCGAAGCCCTAAACCCTAAACCCTAAACCCCAATCCCTAAACCCCAAAACCCCCCCAGACCCTAGCATTTAGGCTTTATGGCCCTGCAGCCTCCAAGACCCGGTCATGAAGGAGACAACTCAGGCATTTCCCTACAGGGTGGGGCCCCCTTACTATACTAACTGTAGTTAAGGGACTTATAACCTAACTTAGGGTCCTTATAACCCAATTTAGGGCCCTTATAACTCTACTTATAACTAGGGGGCCCCACCCTGTAGGCCCTTAGTGAGCCCTAAACCCTGAACCTTTCATGAAGGAACATTCCTTAGAGCAAGCCCGCGTACATTATTTTTCGAAGGTTTTCTGCGAGGAAAAGCTCTGACGCTCAGGTCTTAGGGTGGGCTATGGTTCTACTGGCCCTTCTCTCAGACCTTGCTGGGTGGGATGAGGGTGTCAGGGGGGGGGTTTCCGGGTTTCGGTTGATGGGGTTCAGGGTTTTAGGGTTTTTGGGTTTTAGTGTTAAGGGTTTAGGGTTTGGGGTTTAGGGTTTAAGGGTTTAAGGGTTTAGGGCTTTCGGGCTTTAGGGGTTTAAGGGTTTAAGGGTTAAGGGTTTAAGGGTTTAGGGTTTTAGGGCTTTAGGGCTTTAGTGTTGGGCGCCTCTCGCCTGGCTCTTGTCGGCGTTTTTGTTGGGCACTGTAGGGCTCCAGGGGCATCTTTCAACGGCTTAGGGGCGGGGTCTTTGGGGGCTTTAGGGGCTAAGGATGGTTGTAGGGTTTAGGGTTTAGGGGTTAGGGTTTAGGAGTTTTTTGCTTGGCTTGGGGAGACAGATGCAGAGTTTAGGGAGTTTAGGGTTTGGGGTCTGGGGCTTTGAGCTTCAGCAACCCACAAGATCTCCACGTTGTACTACACGTTGTACATTGTTGGTCAGATCTTTGGGAAGCCCTTGCCTTAACCCCCCCAAGTTTAGGGTTTAGGGGTGAGGGTACATGAAGTCCCCGAAGCTCGAAGCTCTAAATCCCACACTCCCAGAATCAGCCCTGAACTTAACCGCCAAGCTCTGAAGCTTGACACCCCTCAAGCCTTCCCTAAACCCTAAACCGTAAACCCTTAACCCTAAACCCTAAAGCCTAAGCCCTCAACCGTGAGCCCACCATCCTTTGCTTCAGGCGGCCATGATCTACTCGGCGGCAATTTTCACAACAAGCATCACGTTTGGAATAGCAAGAGAGTACCAAGACGGTTCAGGGGGGCTGAATAGGGCACCGCAAGTGATTGCTACAGGGGCCTGAATTATTGGAATAGGGTTTTGCGTGATAAAACCCTAGGTAGGCCCCTGGAACATCTTTTATTTTCCCTTATTGGGTTTAAGAGGATCATATTCAGGAATATTTTTTCAGAGGGTTTTACGGGCCATCCTAGTATCCTCTACTCTAAAGGGACAAGAAGGTGAACATACATTTCTGTTTTTTCTGGCCCCTAGATTGTCAAGGCCTAAGGGCATGACCCTAAAGCCTAAACCCTAGACCCTAAACCCTAAACCCTAAACCCTAACCCGTAAACCCTAAAACAAGGGGCGCACTTCTCCGATAGCTTGCTGGGGAACAGAGGTGGGGAGGTGCCCATGTTTTGGGCGACTAAGGTTTGGGTTTTAGGGTTTAGGGTCTAGGGTTTAGGGATTAGGGTTTAGAGGTCTGGAGGTTCAGAGGTTTAGAGGTTTAGAGGTCTAGAGGTCTAGGGTTTAGGGGTTTAGCGGGTTTTGTTAGGGTGCAGAGTCTAGGTGTTTAGGGCTGAGGGTGGGAGATGCAGCTACGACGTCATGGGAGAAGGTTCCAATATGGGGATGCCTTTGAGCCCTAAACCCTAACCCTGAACTGTAAGAATGTAAATCTTACCTGGGCCGCTCGAGTACCATGTAAGATCAAAGCAATCCCCCTAAACCCGAAATGTCCTAAACCCACGAAACCTCAAAGAAAAAAAACTGAACCCTAAACCATCTAAACCCCAAACACCCTAAACAGCCCCAAGCCCCCTAAAGTCTCAATTAAACTACCTGAACCCCAAAAAAAACACCCAAAACCCAAAAACACCTAAAAACCCTAAATGCCCCCCAAACCCTAATGGTCCTCAACATCCTAAAAGCCCAAAAACCCTCAACACCCTAAACCCCCTAAACCCCCTAAACCCCCTGAACCCCCTAGACCCCCCTAGACGCCCTAAACCCTGTCTGAGGCATGTTTGGCCAGTCGACGTCGGGCGATGAGATGCAGACGGTTGGCGACTCCATGCAGCTGGGCCCAGGCTTAGACTTTAGGCCTGAGTGTTTAGGGTTTAGGGCTAGGGTTTAGGGTTGAGGGTTGAGGGTTGAGGGTTGAGGGTTGAGGGTTGAGGGTTGAGGGTTGAGGGTTGAGGGTTGAGGGTTGAGGGTTGAGGGCAGTGTTTAGGGCTGAGGGTTGAGGGTTGAGGGTTGAGGGTTGAGGGCAGTGTTTAGGGCTGAGGGTTTAGGGTTGAGCGTTGAGGGCTTAGGGTTTAGGGCTTAGGGTTGAGGTTTAGAGTTTAGGGTTTTGGCCTGAGGGTTTTGGGGCTTATTGCCTTTAGGTGTTAGAGTTTCGGGCTTCGGGTTTTAGACTTGCTAGAGATTTGGAGTATTACAGGTTTGGGCTCGGTGCTTTAGAGGTTTAGAGTTTTGGGTTTAGGGCTTGGGAGTTGTAGAGTTTTGGGGTTTAGGCTTAGGGCTTTGCAGTTTTAGAGTTTGGGTTTAGGGCTTTAGAGTTTGAAGGGGTTTTGAGGTTCAGAGTTTGGGGTTCAGGATTTGGGTCTAGGGCTTAGGTCTTACCACCCAAAGCACACATCATAATGACCTACAACACCCTTTACTTGAGTTGCAGGTCGCTCTGAACTAAACAACATCCCAAAACCCAAATTCTAAACCCTAAACCCTAAACCCTAAACCCTGAACCCTGAACCCTGAACCCTGAACCCTGAACCCTGAACCCTGAACCCTGAACCCTGAACCCTGAACCCTGAGCTGCACGCGTGGCCCAGGTTCACCCTGTTCCGGTGCTTCACAGACGGCTGTGTGGCTAGGGACGGCAGGCCCTTAAATGAACTACTCGCGCAAGAGTGGGGCACCTTGTCCGCATTTTAGGGTTTAGGTTTAGGGTTTAGGGTTTAGGGTTTACGGTTTAGGGTTTAGGGTTTAGGGTTGGTTTGCCCGCCCGAGCCTTTGGGGTTTAGGGTTTTGGGTCTAGGGTTTAGGGGTTTCAAGGTCTAAGCTTTACCTGCCCTACGGCTCTAAGATCTCATGTGTTTTTCTTTATTATTATTATTATTATTATTATTACATATGTATTTTTTTTGGGGGGAGGGGGGCTCAGCGGCCACCGTACCCAAGGCCATGTGGCCACATCTTATGAAGAAACGGGCATGGCGTTCGAAGTCTCTGCTTAGATCTCCCGGGAAGTAAGAAGTCGCCACTGTGCAAGTTTAGGGTTCAAGGTTCTTCCCTCTAGCTGCAGGCTGCCATGTGTCGACTTGTCGATTAGGGTTTAGGGATTGGGTTTAGGGTTTCGGGTTTAGAGTTTAGGGTTTAGGCTTTAGGCTTTAGGCTTTAGGCTTTAGGCTTTAGGCTTTATAGGGTTTAGGCTTTAGGGTTTAGGGTTTAGGGTTCTCATCTTGCTTCTGAGGCCTGATGTGGGTGATTCCTTATGCCGTGGCCTCAGTGCATGTCCTGAATCGGGGTATGCACGGGCGGAGCCTGTGCGCACTGGTTGAATTGTATAGGGTTTAGGGCTTAGGGTTTAGGGTTTAGGGTTAGGGTTTTTCGGCTTAGGGTTTTAGATAGAGGGTATTCCAAGGTTTTAGAGGGTGTTAGGGGGTTTAGAGGGTTTTACAGGGTTTTGGAGGGTTTAGAGGGTTTAGAGGGTTTTAGAGGGTGTTAGAGGGTTTAGAGGGTTTTACAGGGTTTCAGAGGGTGTAGAGGGTTTTAGAGGGTTCAGAGGGTGTTAGAGGCTTCAGAGGGTGTTAGAGGGTTTAGAGGGTTTTACAGGGTTTTGGAGGGTTTAGAGGGTTCAGAGGTTTAGGGATTAGGGTTTAGAGTTTAGGGTTTCGGGGTTACGGTTCAGAGGGTTTGGGATTTAGAGGAATCACAGGTTTTGGAGGGTCTCAGGGCCCCCGGAAGGTCCAGAGAGGAGTGAGTTTGGACGAAGTGTCGTCGCGGTAAGGGGCAATTTGGACGTTCGGGATGTCGTATCTCTAACATCACTCCAAACATGCGTTAGCATCGGAAGCTCCAATCCCTAAACCCCCAAACCCTCAACCCTAATTAAGCCGCAAATCCGGATGAATGGCTTCAGGGAGTTTTGGGGACAGACGCCTAGATGGCTTTGCCATGTCCAACGTGTCACTCAGGTCTTCATGTACGTGGGCGTCACGTTGGGACTGCCGCGCACTCAAGCCTGCCCTCCAAAAACCCTGAGCCCTGTAATCCTGAACTTTACACTTTAAACCCGAAGTAAACCTTAAATTGAAAGCCTTGAGCCCTACCCCTTCAACCCCAGACTCCACGCAAGTTGTGCCCCCCCAATGCTAGAGAGGTCCTGAGAAGGGACGGCACAGAGGGAGTTCTTTATTTCAGAGGCCCCACACTTCCTAACCCTAAACCCCAACGTTTAAACCGCAAAGCGGAAACCTTATATCCCCAACCCCGAACCCTGATCCCTGCCGAAGAACCCAACGCCGACTTGTTTGGAGTTTTCAGGCACAAGAAGTAGGTTCTGGGCTCCTCACGCAGGGGTTTCGGGGTTAGGGCTTAGGGATCAAATTTGGCAAAGCCCCGTTCAGCACCATGTGACAAAAGCCCTTGCGCCTTCCAACCCCTTGAGCCTAAAGCACTGGCACACTTTAGCCCGTTGTAAGGTTTAGGGTTTCGGGTTGTTAGGGTGCTTAGGGGCTGCAATAGAGGGGCCGGAAGAATTACGAACAGTATTCCCTTAGCGTCCCTTTCTATTTATACTAGAACAACCCCCCCCCCCCCCCCCCCCCCCCCCCCCCCCCCCCCCCCCCTCCCAAAAACAAACAAAAACATTCTAATTATTCAGACCCCTATAGTAGGCGATTTACGGGGGAGGTGGAGGTTTGGGCAGCTTTGGGGGTTAGGGCGCAGGGTTGAAAATGGTCGACGCTCCAAAGCCCTAAGCAGTCTGAAACGCACCAGGTGGTGGAGGCCCAAAGGCCCGCTTCAGACCACGTGACCTCCTCTTCAGTTTAGGGTTTAGGGTTTAGGGTTTAGGGTTTAGGGTTTAGGGTTTAGGGTTTAGGGTTCAGGGTTCAGGGTTTAGGGTTTAGGGTTTAGGGTTTAGAATATGGCTGTGGACTGTATAGGGTTCAGGGTCCCTCTACCCTAAACCCCAAACCCCTAAACCTTAAACCCAGTTTAGGACTGCTTTCAGACGTTCCCCCAAGGCACTCGGTGGAGTAGACGCTGCCGGGGTCTCCTCTAAATCCTACGTAAACCCTCCTAAACCCTTCTCCCCAGCCTTTTCTTTCCAGGTTCAACTTGATCATGGCCATCTTCATTGACAACGTCGGGCTCTCAGCGACTGACCGCTTCGGTTTCAGGGGCTTAGGGTCGGACTTCGTTTTGTTTTGGAGGGGTTTAGGGTTTAGGGTGTAGGGTTTAGGGTTTAGGGCCATAGATATCCTAACAAGACCCTGAGCGCCTGCTTACGGCCCTGGTCCCTGAAACCCTACTCGTTGACTTTCAGGGCGACATCTGATGGAGAGAGCACCCTAGAAATGGGCTCAAGGTTTGGGTTTAGGGTGTATCCCCAAATTTGGTATAGGGCCCTAATCTTGTACATATAGGCTCCTGAATCCCAAATCCCAAGCCCTACTTAGAACTCCAACCCCAAAAAGCCCAACCCCCAAACCCGAAACCCTAAGCCCTACCTGTACCCCCCAACTACCCTTTCATAGAGGGGACTTCTATACCCTACTGTTTGGTCAACAGGGTAGGTGGGAGGTGCTGGTAAACCCCAAACCCCAAACCCCAAACCCCTCACCCCCAACCCTAAACCCTAAACCCCAAACCCCAAACCCCAAACCCCACAACGCGCAGACTTTCCGAGGTCATGGCCAACCAGATGCAGCGGAAGCTCCAGGAGATATCGAACACCGCGGCAAATGTGGAAGTGGATATCAAGGCGTGCGGGGGTTCAGGGTTTAGGGTTTAGGGATCTAGGGCTTGTGAAGCCCCCAGCCCCCCTCCCCCTCCCCCCCCCCTCCCCAACTAGTCCGAATTAGGGTTTAGGGGAACCCTAAACCCTAAACCCTAAACCCTAAACCCTAAAGATTTGTGTATGGGGTTTAGGGGTTAGGCCCCAGGGTTGTTTTGTTTGAAGAGGTTGAGGGGGATGTAGGGCTAGGCTCAGAGTTTGGGATGTAGGGTTCAGGGTAGGAGTTTAGGGTTTAGGGTTTAGGGTTTAGGGTTTAGGGTTCAGGGTTTAGGGTTTAGGGTTTAGGGTTTAGGGTTTAGGGTTTAGGGCTGCGAGTTCATGGATGCCTAAGCAGGCCCTGCCAGCCCCGAGTCTACGAGGCCCCTGCACCCGCCTGAAGCCCAGGGACTCTATAAACCCCAGAAGACCCCAGGTCTCAAACCCGGTACAACTTAGGGTTTTAGGGTTTAGGGTTTAGGGTTTAGGGTTTAGGGTTTAGGGTTTAGGGTTTAGGGTTTAGGGTTTAGGGTTTAGGGTTTAGGGTTTAGGGTTTAGGGTTTAGGGTTTAGGGTTTAGGGTGCGGGGTTTAGGGTGCGGGGTTTAGGGTTTAGGGTGCAGGGTTTAGGGTTTAGGGTTTGGTTTTCCCTAAGGCCTTGCCGAAACCCCAAGCTCGTCGTGCCAGGAGCAGCTCTTGAGACTGACCATGCTTAGCAAAACCTTTGGAGTTTCCAAGGACTGACTGACCAGTGGCTGAGGTTTAGGGTTTAGGGTTTAGGGTTTTGGTGGGGCTTAGGGTTTAGGGTTTAGGGTTTAGCGTTTAGCGTTTTGGGTTTAGGGTTTAGGGTTTTGGTGGGGTTTAGGGTTTAGGGTTTAGGGTTTAGGGCCAAGTTTAGGTTTTAGGGTTTAGGGTTTAGGGTTTAGAGTTTAGGGTTTACGGTTTAGGGCTTAGGTTTTAGGTTTTAGGGTTTAGGGTTTAGGGTTTTGGGTTCAGGGTTTAGGGTTTAGGGTCCGGGTTTAGGTTTTAGGGATTGGGGTTTAGGGTTCTGGGTTTAGGGTTTAGGGTTTGGGGTTTGGGGTTTTCGGGCACGGGGCTTTGGGTTTCGGGTTCGAGTATGAATAGTGAAGGCTTTAGGGTTTGATTCGGCTTCCGCCGGCCACGGGTTTACATAGGCTTAGTACTAGACTGTAGGGTTTAGGGTTTAGGGTTTAGGGTTAGGGAAAAGTCCTTCTAGGATACCGGACAACCCTAGCAGTCAGAGATTCCACTCTCCCTTACCTTAGTAGTAGGGTAGGTAAACCTTTAACCATTTTGGGTTCTGATATTCCCTTTATAACCCCAAAGGTTAGCCTTCAGTTCCCCTGGGATACTGGACCACTAAGAAGGAGTCCAGGATGTCTTCAGGGTGTCAAGGTCGCGCTCGGTGTCCTAAGCCCAGTAGGGTTTACGTATATTCCTTGTAGCCCCAAAAGGACACCAAGTATACACACTGACCAATATTCGAAAGGAACCTTATCTACTAACAGAAATACAAACCTTGCTTCACTTGGTCTTTAGGGGCGCTACGGCTTGACTATCTGCTTCTATGTTTTTGTTTGTCGTTTAAGTAAGTCTTTCTTTGTTGTACGGCTTCTGTCTGTTCTTTCCTTACGTTGTCACGTCTTTCTTTGTTCCTCCTTTAGTCATTGTTATTCTTGACATTGATTTTGGTTTTTAATCTTTTTGTGCTTCCTCTCTCTCTCTCTCTCTGCTCTCCTGCTCTCTCTGCTGTCTCTGCTCTTTCTCTCTCCGACGCTTGGAATGTTGAGTGCCCTGGCCCATGGCCAGCCTGCAGACTTGGCGCTTCAATAAACAGACATGGGGGTTTAGGGTTTCGGGTGTAGGGCTTAGGGACAACATGGGGCCCCTAAATGTCCCAAGTCGTAGGATTAATTCTCATAATAAGGACCCCAATAAGGTGCTCCAAGTATCGTAAACCCCCACAATTGCCCTCTCAGCTATGAGAAGATGCATTCAGCACTTCTTGGGTCGGTGTGGGAATCACACGCTGCCAGAAGGCTCGACGGATCGCACGGTTTCGGAGAAAGAGGGTTTAGGGTTTAGGATTTAGGGTTTAGGGTTTAGGATTTAGGGTTCAGGGTTCAGGGTTTAGGGTTTAGGGTTTAGGGTTTAGGGTGGCCTTCCTCAATACAAGGAAGTGATGCGCGTGGAGCATCTTTCTTCTGCGCTGTGTTCGGCACTCCACCGTTCGGACATTGCGGTGATGGACTTCACCCCATGCCGTCCTTGCGACATTTGTTTCGATGTTGAATCCACCCCCCCTAATTTTTACGATCCCTGTATTCACTTGAATAAGGAAGAGTCTTTTGACTTGTTCCGGGTTCTTAAGCAACTAGTAGTATACTAACAGTCCTTAACAGGGATTACAATAAGGGGGGTACTTTAATCCCTAGTAACCCAAACACCTGAATGTTTTTACCCATTTACGATTCCACCTACGGATTACACCATCAAGTGCACAGGTGTCCTTGTTGCGAGTTTGACGTGTTCCTTGTTGCTCAGGGGCTTGGGACTCTTTCTGTGCATCCTCAGTCTGAGCACCTGTACCACTCAGAACCCGCGCGCGGGGGGGGGGGTTTGTTCTTTCCGGAGTTTTGCGTGTTTATAGGGTCTGGGGCTTCGTTTTGGGCATAAAAGGGCTTGAGCCTCACGATTTGTGGTTCCAAACCCTGCTCCTCAACTCTTAGCAAAGCCCAAAGGCCCCCCCCCCCCCCTGTGCTTTCCAGGAGATACAGGAAGAGATCAGGGCGCTCGACAGCCACTTCAGCAGCTCGCATTGCGTATTTGGTTTCCCTACTAACCCCTCTTGCTCCCCTCCTCTCGCACCCACGTCGTTCTGAATCCCTAACCCTAACCCTGAACCCCAAACCCTAATCCCTAAACCCTAAGCCCTGAACTCTGAACCCTATAAGCCCTAAACCCCTAAACTGTCTGTAGGCACACCCTAAACCCTAAACCCTAAACCCTAAACCCTAAACCCTAAACCCTAAACCCTAAACCCTAAACCCTAAACCCTAAACCCTAAACCCTAAACCCTAAACACGGCCCCGAGGGTCCATTTCTTGTTGTTCAACGCCCGGTTCTTCGCGAGCACGTCCAAAGATACGAAAAGTCTTCAACTAAAGCAGTCAGCAAAACCCGAAACCCTAAACCCGAAACGCAAAACCCGAAACCCCAAAGCCTAAACACTAAACCCTAAACCCTAAAACCTAAACCCTAAACCCTAAACCCTAAATCTCATCCAGCCCAGGTAGTACCGTCGCGCGCACCCGCGCGAAGTTCGAAGTTCTCACCGGGGCCAAGGCCGTATCTGAGAGCTCAGCCCCCGAATCTGCTAAGGCCACCCAGGAAGTTACTACCCCAAACCCTCAACCCTCAACCCTCAACCCTAAACCCTAAACCCTAAACCCTAATCCCTAATCCCTAAACCCTAAACCCTAAACCCCAAACCCAAAACTAACTTATTAGCCCTCTCAGGGTCGTCAACCTCACTGTGCAAAAGCCAATCGAACCCAGTGCGAGGTCGTCATTACCAAAGCAGCCTTCCTCTCCTGGCTCACGGACAGCTTCGGGTTTAGGGTTTAGGGTTTAGGGTTTAAGGTTTAGGGTTTAGGGTTCAGGGTTTAGGGCTTAGGTTTAGGGTTTAGGGTTTGGGGTCTGGGGCTCACGGACAACTTCGGGATGAGGGGCTAGGTGTGTAGGGTTTAGGGTTTATAGGGCTTTGGGCTTCAGGGTTTCGGGTTTAGGGAATGTAGGGCTTTGGGTTTAGGGTCTGTAGGGTTTGGTGTTTTATGGACAATGTCGGCAACTTCAGTTTGTAGTGGTTCTTGGTTTTTACCTCGGGGCGGCCATACGCCCTGAACCCCAAAGTGTACAGGGTGGGGCCCCCTAGTTATAAGTAGAGTTATAAGGGCCCTAAATTGGGTTATAAGGACCCTAAGTTAGGTTATAAGTCCCTTAACTACAGTTAGTATAGTAAGGGGGCCCCACCCTGTAGGTCAAGGGTGCAAACGAAGGGTTCAGCATTCGCGGGTCGGCACTTGACTCGGGCTTAGCAGGTTTGGCTTCGTTTTTGCCCTAAGCCCTAATCCTTATAATCCCTAAACCCTAAACCCTAAACCCTAAACCCTAATCTTCATAATCCCTAAACCCTAATCTTCATAATCCCTAAACCCTAAACCGCAGGTTCTCATTCACGGGATCCCAGGTGGAGGTCATTTCGAGCATCGGGGCCTCTGCATTAGGTCCAGGTACCCTAACAAACTTCTATCCTCACTCTCCCAACCCCGACTGGGCACCTTAAGCCCCGCCCCCCCTGGAATTCCAAGGTTTAGGGTTTAGGGTTTAGGGTTTAGGGTTTATGCGGTTTAGGGTTTGGGGTTTAGGGTTTTGGGGTTTCGGGTTTAGGGTCACAGTCGGGGAACTATGTTTCTCACCTTAGTTCGGGTATTCGTAACCCCAAGTTTACAGTACCCATGAGCCTGCAAGTAAGTCAGTCCAAATTCCAGGCCTTGAACCCTAAACCCCAAACCCAAGCCCGAAGACCCTTCCAGTAAGCCCTAGAC